>PQXL01000538.1:0-24076 GCA_004916875.1 Botrytis galanthina
TATATTCTTATATATATTGTTTTTTTTTGAATAAAATATTGATTTTTTGATTTAATATAATTATATTCTTAAAAATTATTTAAAAATTATTTGAAATTGTTATCAATTTCACTCAACTTATAAAACAAATTATATAAAATCTATTCCTTAATATTTTTTAATAATTCTTTTGTGAAAATTATTCTTAATATATTTATTATTAATATTACAAGAACTATTAACTTTTGATTTTATTATAAAGACTTTTATATCTAATATTATTTATAATATCATTAATGTTCTTGCTCGGTGCACGGACCACTTTCGGAGCCCATTTCTGGCAGTCTAGGGGATAGAATCGAATCAACCTTCGGCCAAGGAGATGAGTAAAAGACCTCGGGGAATGGTTTCACGTGGGCGGAAATACAGACGGCGAGGATAAGACGCTATTTCTGAACGTCGGAGCATTGGACGAGAGATGGAGAAGTGTGATGTTGACAAAGACAGTGTTACAAATAGTGTAGAAAAGTCATCTAATACCTAATATTGAAGCTGTCTTTTAGAGAACACTTTTAAACAGTGAACGTTTAAGCTTTGACGCTTGCTTCCCAAATTAAAGATGGGCGATTGCTCGTTCATAAGCACATTGAGAGTGCCTTCATGGATTGTGGCCAATTAGATTGTATCTACATGCATCCATCTCCTTTAAAAGCACCCTGTCAGGCCTTTCGCAATACGCAAGAAAGCCCTACACCATAATGAATGACAAATTGATAGGCATTGAGATCACAAGAGCAACGCACCAATCCATGAATGCACTCGAAACATGAAGAATTGACATACAATTGGCGTAAGAGACGTAGCAATTCATTGAATGTCTAGATACTGTACAAGCAAGCATTATTGAAGCATCTGAAAACCCTGACATGATGCAAGCCTACTAGTCCATCTTCCCACCTGTTAATTCTTCTGCGATGTGCTGCATTCTGGTTCCAGTGATTACAGCAGGATGCGAATATTTTCCTACGGCAGTCTTATGGGAATTGTTGACGCCTGAAAGCATGTCCTGGACAGTGGGTGGTTTCTCGTGCACCTCCCAAATATTTCTCTTGTAAGGTGCATTTTTGTCGAAAGGATTCGTGAAGATCTCATCTATCTTGGCGTTCAATTGCTCCTCCGTTGTGATGAATGACCGAGCCTTCATGTACAGCGTATGCAATGCGTTCTTCCTCTGTTCCTCCCTTTCAGCCGCCCTGATTTGTACCCTCAATGCCTTCTGTGCCAGTTCACTCTCTCTATTTGGATCTGGAACAAAGCCTACTTGCAGTTTCGACATGGCTTCCGTAATTGTGGGGTTCATCAGCCTTTCATCCTCTCGTTGGGGAGCCTTTAGTCTCTTTTCATTGGCCATTCGTTTCGAGTAGCTCTTGTGTGCAACTATGCGCTCTTGGGTCAATTTCCTCTTATGAAGATGTACCAACGCTTCCTTCAAGCTTTCACGTCGCTGAGTTGCTAGCCGATGCTTCCACGCAACATAATCGTTTGGGTTCTTTGGATGTTTCGATGGCTCACGAGTCACAGAATCTAGATACTTTTTCGAGATCTTGTCGGGGCCGCGGTTGGGAAAAAGATTGCGTGGGGGAGGTAAAGTTCCTTTAATATCTCTATGCCCCCGAGCGTCTGGCTGTCGAGTGGTGGGTATTTCAATAAATCGAGGATTTTCAGGTCCAATAGCGCTACATGAAGTAGTAGTGGAGAAAGTTCGAGATGAGACCGCGGTTGATTGACTGGGCCTACATCGCCCAATGAAGCTCAAAGAACTCTTCGACATACTTGGTGACATTGTATTCGAATGATCCGGCAAAATGACGATATTATGGGTCAGACGGAAGAGAGATGTAGGTTGTCAGAATATAGGGTTCAGTATTCCGAGGTCATTCTGATAAAGGCACTCCTTCCTTACCTCACAATCGAAGTTGATAAAATATCTTTGGTTAGTGGAGATATATTTTAGAAGCTAAACCACTCAGCCACACGTTAGCGCAATGCAGATCAGCCACAAACCCCAAAAATCTCTAAAACTTTTTTTCCTGAGCTTCGACTTCCTTTCTTCATACTTTTTTTTTCACAACCTCAAAATTTCACAGCGCATCGCGCATCAATTAATTATCAACATGGGTACCGGTAAGAAAGAAGCGGCCAGGAAGGTCAAACAAGGGAAAGTAGGAGATGGCATGGCCAATGTTAAGACCAAGGGCGAGAATTTCTATCGGTACGTTCCCGCCTTTACACACGTCGACGGACTAAAAACTAATCATTTCACAGCACTGCGAAGCAAGCCAAGACCTTGAATATGTTCAATGAAGGCAAAGCTCGTCACAATGCCGCAGGAAAAGTTACTCAAGCCGCTACCTTCCAAAGTAGAGAAACAAAACCCGCACGAATTGAGCCCAACAGAAAATGGTTTACAAACTCAAGAGTCATTGGCCAAGATGCCTTGACCTCTTTCCGGGAAGCCATGGCTGAACGCGCGAGTGATCCTTACTCGGTATTGCTAAAGACTAACAAATTGCCAATGTCACTGATTCGCGACGGACAAGGAAAAAATGGACTGAAGCAGCATCAAGCCAAGATGGCAGTCGAGGCGTCTCCATTCAGTGATACTTTCGGCCCCAAAGCACAACGAAAGAGAGTAAAGCTCGGTGTCAGTTCATTGGAAGATCTTGCCGACGATAGTGTCAAGAGCCACGATACATATCTGGATCGACTCGAACAAGCAAAGCTTCTGAGTGGAACTTCGAACGATCCCGAAGCTGTTGGTGAAGCTGCTGCTATTGATGATGGCCACATCACCAGTGCTCGAGAGGCGATTTTCAGCAAGGGTCAAAGTAAACGCATATGGAATGAGCTTTACAAAGTTATTGATTCATCAGATGTGGTCATACATGTTTTAGATGCTAGAGATCCTCTCGGTACTCGTTGCCGGACCGTGGAAAAGTACATCAAGGACGAAGCACCGCATAAGCACTTGATATTCGTACTCAACAAATGCGATCTTGTACCCACTGGAGTTGCTGTAAGTTTGACAATCCTTCCACATGTTAATAATGTTCACCCATCCATTGCCCCCGTTTTCATTCCATCGTTAAGTCAAGGCATCTTCTGCACTATGTGCTCCTCACAATGGAAGGCAGTCTGTTACAACTTTGGTAGATCGAGTTCATTCTCGCCGCTCTTGGCTCTCGGGTCTTGAGTAGGCAGCTCACCGTCTTGGAGAGTCTGTCGCAAAGAGTTCGATAATGTTTCGTTTGAGTTGAAGTCCACTTCCTCTTTAGCTAGTGGCTTGTGGTGGTTTTCTTAGTAATGATTCATACATTTCACCAGTGCACACGATAATATTATTTCACATGCAATATATTTAATGTCATATGCTAATATACTGCAGGCCGCTTGGGTGCGATCACTTTCCAAAGATTATCCAACTCTTGCATTTCACGCCTCGATAACAAACTCATTCGGAAAAGGATCCCTGATTCAACTCCTCCGTCAATTCTCCTCTCTACATGCCGACCGCAAACAAATATCAGTTGGCTTCATTGGATACCCAAACACTGGCAAATCATCAATCATTAACACGTTGAGAAAGAAGAAGGTTTGCACAGTTGCTCCAATACCGGGTGAAACAAAAGTTTGGCAGTACATTACTCTCATGAAACGCATTTATCTCATTGATTGTCCTGGAGTAGTTCCTCCCAGTACTACTGATACACCCCAAGATATTCTACTACGAGGTGTAGTCAGAGTTGAGAATGTTGAACATCCAGAACAATATATTCCCGCAGTTTTGAGTAAAACTAAACCCCAACATATTGAAAGAACATACGCTCTTAAGGGATACAAAAACCATATTGAATTCTTGGAGCTTCTTGCACGAAAGGGAGGAAGACTGTTACATGGAGGTGAACCCGATGTTGACGGCGTAGCCAAGATGGTTCTCAATGACTTTTTGAGGGGCAAAATTCCATGGTTTACTCCACCTCCAAAGCTCGAAGGTCCAGAAGAAACCGGAGTAGAAGGACGAGAAGGTAGATTGGGCGAAATGCCACGGAAGAGAAAGCGTGATGAAGCTGGAGAATCAGTAGCTGACACATCTATTGGAGATATTGCTTCAATGGCCGAAGCCGACAATGGAGATGATTCGTAAGTTCTTCGAGAAAAATAACATATCAGACTTCACGCTAACATGTCTTGTAGATTCGAAGGCTTTGATAGTGATAATGAAGATGGTGGTGCCGCGCTGGATGATGTTGCTGATGCTGAAACAATCGATAAGGCTTTTGGCATAGAGTCTGACGAGGAAAGCGAAGCTGGTGATGCTGACGAACCTGCCGGGGAAGAAGATGATGCTGAAGCTGTCAATGAGCAACTTCGCAAACAACTTTCAAAAGATCCAAATCCCCCGAGGCGGAAACAGCCATCTAGGAAGAAAGGTCAAAAGACTTAGAAAACTTATATAGTTAGAATATATTAATGTTAATGCCAATGATACCCCCATGATGAATGATCTTGATGTTTCATACACACATAACCTTGGCATTTCTTTCAATACAAAAGTTGCCAAAATTTAACACATGTTATCGGCCACAGCCCTTCTTAGACAATCACCCCGGACAGTAATTCCTCATTTCCAGATCAATTACCGACGTTCAGCCCTTATTGCCTGGATTCTTCTTGAATTTCTGTTGCATAATTGAAGACCTAATTGAAGACCGAGTTTGAATTTGAATCCTGATTCAATGGGCTTTCTTGTATTATATTCTTATCTATAGTTGCCTTAAATTACATAGCCACATCTCAAGTCTTCGCTTTCCTAATCTAACCTGTAATAGGACTGATTCTTCGTACGCCCCATCTCCCCGCTCCCCCTCCCCGTTCAAATGCCCAATGCCCAATTCAGTCTGTACGGCTCCCAACGCAAGCTCTCCTTCATGTTATGCCAAGCATCTATTTCACTTGCATCTTCCCCATCGCATATCACAGGACTGGTGTTCTTGCCTCTTGCCCCATCTGCCTTGAGTCTCTTCTCGGTCTTCCATCCAGAGGTTGGTGCCAACTATTGGGGGCTATTTATTCTCATTAGCAAACCTAACATCGCCAGGGAAGGGAAATTTTGGTACCTTGGAGGATATATCTGTTCATAGCTTCTCTGAAACGGCTTTTATATTCCTGGTTGCTTGTTAAGACTACGTAACTTATAATTGAAAAGAAGAATTGAACGGACCTTAGGCGACGTGACCGTAGGTCGATTGCGGCCACCACCAGCGAAACCACGGTCTGGACATATTCGTTAGCATGAAATGACAAGGTTTGAGTTTGGATGGAACAGTACCTTTGATCCACGATTCTAACTTCTTGTCCCAGGTGTAAGTACGGACTACATCAATGATTCCGACGACAAGTTCTTTTCGTGCCTTTGTCATGTAAGCCCATGTTGGATCCGTATTTGCTTAGCAACACTCACCTCATCCACAGCCACCATCAGCGAGTAATCCATTACATCGTTTCGTTGCAGGAAGAGAGTGTCATTGAAAATAGCAGATCGAAGAAGTTTTTTAGAATGCTTTACACAAATCAGTGACATAGACTTTGATTGCTCTTACTTTACTTACTTCACGTGCAAATAAAGGAGACTCATAAATAAATTCAACCATGTTCTCATCCAGAAGCACCTCATTCTGCTCCCCTGTAGACTGAATTTTTCTGTTTCGCATGGATCCCTTCAAATCGAAAATACGTGTAGGCGAACGATCATAGAAAAGGTTTTCCATTACCAACACATCCCACTTGATTTCCGTGCCCGTAGCTGGATTCTTGATAACAATCTGGAAGAAACCAAGCATTTTCGCAATGGCCGTAGGTAACTCATGAAACAGCGCCTCGGAAATAATGTTGAAATAAGCTGGCGCGAATTTGAGGAATGCCTGAGTTTCGATGGGGGATAACTGTTTCAAGACTAGCCTGTCATCGAGTGTTTTCAAGAATACGGATTTGGTCTTTCCTCCTTTAGAATCCCATTTCAGGCACCGAGATAACGATTCTACGATTCGATCTGCCACTCCGCACTTTCTTCGCACAGCATCAAATTGTTCCGCAAAGAAAATTTTGCATTGCATTCTTGCCGAGGAATCGACGAACGAGTACGCAAGATGAGTACCAGTGGCACGCAATAATGAAGTTTCAACTTCAGCTTGGTTAATACCATCTTCGCATATGTCTGGCGTACCGTCTAAAGGCATAGAATCATTTTCTTGGGCTTTTGCGCATGCTGGACCTTGTTGTCGAAGATCATCTAACTTAGCTAGATAATGTTCCGATGACAACGTAAAAGCTATTAACGAGCTCGGTTCATCCTCTCTAATGATGACATCAGAATCGACAAATATATGCTCACCAGCATTAATGGGATACTCAAGCTGGGTCCAACCACTGGCAGATCTCTCCGCCCAGAAATTAGTTAACATCTTCATGAGACTAGACTTCTCATGCTTTGGTATCTCCAGCGGAAGGTCGGCATTTGGCTTGCCCACACGAAGCGATTCAGCTAATTCCTCCGCACCTTGCAAAAGGTCACCAATCAAAGAATGGTCTGCATCGCTAACAGCTCCTTCGTCATCTGAACCAGTCTGACTAAAGTTTTGATGGCTGTCATCCGCTTCAATGTCGGCAACAGCGCCTTCAGTGGCAGCAGAAGTATCATTTGGCGAATTTGGCTGAGTCTCGCTACTAGGAGGCTCCATATTAAGATCGGCGAGCCCTTCAGTCATGCCAGTAGATTCTGTACTAACTCGTGTGGGTTCAGCGTCTAGAGAAACTTCGTCGGGGGGTCCGCGCTCCTCGACAGCTTCGTTGATATCCTTGTAAATTTCGACAATCGGCTTGGAAGATGCCTTGGGGAAAGCTCTTGATTGTGTGACTTTCGCTGCCATTCGTCTCCTGTCGCGTAGACGTTCTTTCTCAAACTCTCTACTTAACTGCTCAAAGTGCTTTGCTAGCGTTGTAACTTTCGATTCTTTTCGTTTACCTTGCACAGACCTTGGAATTAGGGAGTGCCCCGCCTTGCGATTCTGTTTGAGTGGTCCCAAGCCCAATCTTTCCGAAAGTCTTTTGTCGGTGGGTCTTACCGGCTCTGTGGTAGATGGCTTCAAAGGTTCAAGCAATGGGATCTGAGTATCACTAGACTTGCGCGCATCTCCTAGACGATGATATGCCTTACTAGAAATTGGCTGCATGCGGCGTAAGGTATTTGCAGGCTGCGACTGAGTACGATTAAGAGGAGGCGAAGCACCACTGCGGCGCGAGGTTGTACGTTCCGTTGGTCTTGGGATTCCCGAAGTCTCTGTTTGTGATTGCCCTTGCTCGCCAGAATGTGATTGGTTTGCCCTTCGTAGTCTCTCAATTTTCTCGGATAAAGTCGCTTCTAAAGGTGCTGTGGGTATTTCTACATCCGGGGGACTCTCCATTTCAGATGGGCTAGATGTGAGGAAGTCAGATGTATCTGTCGGTGTCAAAATGTCCGAAGCAACTTGTTGATCTGCGGTTTCTGGAATAGCGAGATCAAGATGTTCTACTCCCTCATGCCGAGGCGTTTGAATTGGATCTTCTACTGTAGGCGGTTGGGTTCCATCGGAAGGCTGCGAATCGCCCGCTACCAGATCTGGAACTGAACTGTCTTCGACTACTGTTAGCTGATCCTCCGGCAATTCTTCTGTATCCTGACTTGGATCGGTTGCGGTTTCCGTGGGTGCTTGAATCACGGATTTCTCTTCGACATCAGACAATGGTTCAATCGTCTCTACTGACGCCAATGACGTTTGAGATTCGTCACGATCCATAAACATCCTTTTGAGTTGTATCGCGGCAAGGCGGCGAATGTCCTTTTCCGAGGGAAAGAAGTTTCCATCAAAATCTTGGAAGGCATCGTCCCACTCCGCAACCTTCTCTTGCATGGCTCTTACAGCTCTATTTAGTGGGATGATTTCATAGTATTTCGATTCCATGTATTTGTCCTGTAACTTGCGTAGCAACGCAGTGTGTTCTTCTTGCGCACGTTTCGTTAAGCGTTCTATCTCGGCTTTACATGCTTCTGCCTTTTCGGGTGCCACGCTATCAATGTTAATTCCTTTGATCCTCGATACTACCGATGTCATGAACCTGTTCCACCGTTCTTCTATTTTGGTAAAAAGCTCGTTTTTCAACCTCAAATCGTTGTCTACTTTCCAGGTAATTCTTGTTCGAGGTACAACAATTTCAAGAAGGTCGATAGGATCGTAGTGGATTCTAATGGCTACGTTGCGGAAGCCAAAATATCGCAAATGATCACGATGCAAATCATGGGGACAAAACCCTGCCCTGAGATGCAACTCGCTACTCCAAAAAGACAGTTCTAAATACTTGCCAAAAGAGTATTTCCAAGTACTTTCAGACATGGGCATAACCTGAGTTTCCTTTTGACATTTTTTGCAATAGCTCCACATCAAAATGGAATCCTGAAGTCCTTTGATCTTACATGGTGATCTTTCAACAAACACAGTTATGCGTGCTTCGCCATGAACATAAGTTCGATGGTGCTCCGACATCTTACGATCGCAGCCATTAAACGTACAGGTAGTGTTGATCGTCAAGCACAAATCCTCTACATACTGGCCCAGTGTACAATCGGGATCTATTTCTGCTGATATTTCGTGCTCAGTATAGAATGCGAGTGTAAGAAGATCGGGCCCAGCACAAGGGATTGAAGTTTCCGTGCAGACGACTGTGTATAGCACAGTAATATTTTGGTGTCCATACGGATCAAACAGATTGAGATTCCCTTGAATATAATTCTCCCATTGCCGAGTCTGTGTCTGATAGTTGTGCAAAGCCTTATCATACTCGGCATCATGTACAGCGTGCAGGACCTCCATGATCTGCCTAGGTGCATTTTTAATACTCTCGTGAACCATGTCGGGCTTTATGAGCTGGAACTTCTGCGGCTTCGATTTTTCTGTATCGGTCTGCTCTTCAAACATGTCTTGGTCACGAAGTCTTTTCAAATAAACAAGTCTTCGCTCCTGCTCTCTCGCCCTAACCAATAGATACGGTTGCATAAACTTCACAAATGGAGAGGCGGATAGAATTTTAGTTTGGTGCTTGGCTACCATATCGCTATAAAAGGTTGGCATAGGTACATCTTCTGGCAGGTGATCGTCATGGGAAGAGTGAGCATGTGACTCATGTGCAGAGATCATTCTGGACACTTCCGGCTTTTTTTCAGCCAATATGAACGTCTGAGCCTCGATAGTAGATTCAGGGTTAATGAGAACTTTATCAGTGGGCATGCCTTGATTGTTGCCGAGCTCATCTTGAGAAGGGCCTTTGATTTTATTCGACTCAGTAGCAGCCTGCAATACGTTGCTCGCGGCCACAACTGTGTCTTGTTGAGGCATAGCATCCGATCCTATGGATTTTGAAGTTTGTCCATTTTGTCTCGCAGGTGAGAGATTGCCAGTTTCTGCCACCGACGGGATCAAGACAAATTCATCCCTCATTAGGCATGTTTCAAGCTTCAAATTGTAAACCACGTATACCATAAATTCAGTGATCTGCTTCATTTTGGCGAGTACAGGCATGCTAGCACCCCGGAGAGCGATGGTACATCCTAGCTCTTTTGGGCACCCAGATAGGTATATGTAAGTCTTTTTTCTTCCCGGAATATCTCCATGGACATATGTTTTCACATCAAAACCAGAACTCTTGCCTATGTGTACTGGCTTTAGAGCTACCATGTCGATAGACGAAATGACCTCTGTCTGAGCACATCTTGAAACCGCTTCTATTACTGAGGGTTTAACATTGTAGATAACGGCAATGTTTGCCTCGGCGAGATATTGTAAAGCAAGCCCGGAAATATGCTTCTGAACCAGAAGAAGCTGGGGACGCAGAGATGCAATTCGATTCACCATGTTTCTCAAGAATTCTTTCTCTTGCGCGATAACAGGCTCCAAACTCATAAAAGACGATTGATGGCGTTGATATTCAATTGGAAATGATACAATAACAATGCGGGGATTCGAAATACTCCTAGGCATACTTTTCAAGGCCAGGTTCTTTGTGAATACGACGCCGGATACATATGAAGTGTCGCCTGGTTTTCCACCGGGTATCTTCTTCAATTTGACATAATGACGAATATCTATATCATCACCGCGACGAACGTCTGGATTTACATCGTCCGTGCACTGAAGGAGAATAGGTATTAGGGCTTTCTCCCAAGAAGCAACGTTTGGAACGTCTGCGTCTTCAAGTAATTGGTGTAGCAGCCGCCGGACATGATGTAAACTAGCATTATTTAGCTCTATAGCAGGAGCTTTAGCATCTCGCATTGATGCACTTCGGGTCATTTTTGAAGACATGCCTGCCGGCGTGGGCACATCTGATAAGTGTTCCGGTGTAGCGATATCTTCATTCACATTCCCATACCCTTTCGGTAAGCCTGTCGGCTTCATTTGTCTTGGCGAGGGCCGAGTATGGTGTAAAGTGTTACTAGCAACGCTTAGATTACGACGACGATTCGGTCGTGTGAAAGCCCCCACAGTTGCACTAGCATCTTCTAAGCCTCGACTTGTGAAACTAATCCCACTGACGCTTTTATCGCCAGTTCTAGCCCTATGTCTTTTAGTAGCGTTCAGCAAAGAGCCAAAGCCTACTCTGTCATTTTCGAAAGGAGAAGTTGTAGTGTTACAATTGTTCAAAGTAGCAAAAATACTCATCTGTTCATCGGCGCTTGAGCCTTCATCCGACATATATGGTGCCAAATCTGGATCAATAATATTATCGTCATGGAATGCTGGTAGACGTGTTCCTTTTCCAATATCATCGGTTAGTCCACGATGAAATGGTGCTCTGTCTCCGGTAGGAGTTTTGAAACGACCAAGAAAATTGTGTTTTGACTGATGTCGCCTATGGCTGGAAGATGAAGGTCTCGCGGCAGTAGACAAGGCTTTCAATGATCTGGATGAGCTTGGGCGACTCAGTTGCGGTGCATCTATCTCTAGAATGGCGGAGCGCCTGTTAGAAGAATCTCCAATTCGTCGCGTGGCAGGTATAGCCATCATTGGGGTCGCTAGAGGTCTAGATTCATCTCCTATCTTCATTGAATCACTTGAACTCTCCGGCAGATCAATTTTAGTTGATGTAGAGGAGTCAAACTTGGCCTGTTGAGAATGGAAGAAAGTCGGCAAGCCTGATTCGTCATCCGAATCGTCAGAGCCGCTACTATCGTGGCGCCTGTTTATGATATCGAGGCAAGTTGTACACATCCGAAGTGACCCCTGAACACCAAATCTTTGACCTGAAATAGTCTGTGTGCATTTTGAGTCAAAGATACAGCCGCAAGTTCGGCAATGATGCTTTCTGCGAAAGGCAGTGAAAGGATCGCCGCATAAGAAACACTCTTTGCAGATGTCATCAGCCATCCAAAATTCCTTACTGAGAACTTGCTTTCTCATTTGTTCTAAGCGAGCGCTGACTACTTCTGCATTACCTCCATTTGTCGTAGTGCCGGGTATGCGAGCTCTACCGGAGTAAGTACGCGAAGAACGCTCATCTGTACCAAAAGAATCATGCCGTACATGATTATGTGCAGACGTATGGACAGGACTAGCTTCCGCTGTACTGCGGTCTGTCGAAGAGGCACGTGATGCTTGATAGCCAGGGAGATGTGACTGAGTTATACGTTCGACAGCGGGGCTTCGCCTGGCAGTTTCTGGGATGAAGAGACGTGGTGTTACATTCGGTCTTGGATCTGAACTCTTTATGGAAGAAAGTGCAGACGATGCTGTTTTAGGGTTACTCAAAGATTTGGCCCTTCCTGTGGCGCTGCCATCACTAGCACGAAAGTTGATCTCCTGGGAATCCTTTTTGGAGTCTAAATTGCCGAGCGACATTCGCCCAGCGGAATCGCTTTTCATGGGCTCAAAATCAAAAGACTCCGAATCGTCCAAGCCCGAAGAATGACCTGGAAAACGTCTACTTTCGGATGCGCTAGCTGACCCAAACGTGTTAGGGTGAGTGTAATCTGACGCTGAAGCTGGTTCGGATCTGTCTGAAGCACCTTTTTTATTTACTTTATCTGTAACATTTCCGTCCGAACTTCCCAGCCGAGCCTTCTCCCCCTCTTTGAATGCAACCGCGTTGACAGGTGCAACGGTAGGGACAATAGCTGAAGACGAGGCGTTCTTGACCATTGGATTCAGAGGAGGCCTGGCTGACGATTTTGAAGTTAAGGGTGCTGACGAGAGCGAGGCTTTTGACGATTTGATAGCATGTGACTGCATTTCAGACGAATTCCCCATGAAGGAAGATACAGATGGGGACTGAAGTTGGGAAGATGTCGTTGAAAGTTGGATGGGTGAAGCAGTAATGCCCGAATCCTCACGCGCAAGACCGGCAGAACCTTTTGAGCCTGGAGTGGTATTCGATGCATTTTGACTCTTGATTGAAGTCGTGTCGAAGCTATCATTGTCACCTTTCACAGAGGTACTTCCTGCTCTATCCTTTCCTACTCCAACCGCGCCTTTAAACCGACTGTATAGACCACTCAAACCATTTTGCATAATATCCCCAGCCAGGCCTTTACTTTCAGGGTTCGAGGAGGATGGAGGCGGAGGAGCAAACTCGTTGAACGTGGTAAGAGTCTCCGACTGACAGGCAGTACTATGTATTTTATCAAGAGCTTGTGCCAGCTGTTCCTTATCGACGGGGGTAGCCCCAGGAAGTGATACTAACGATCCTCGACGAGATCGCGCTCCTAGTGGAATCAATAGCGGCGCCATCACAGAAGGTTTCGGGGATCCATGAGATGACATCTTCTTCCCGTACACACGCTGGTGACCTCTTATTTTAGCCTGTTGAAATTGTGAGGGTGAAACCAGAGCTCTTGGTTCTTAGCAAACCGACGCCCTCCTGTCAAGAGCGAATCATATATTGTGATCGATAAACCAAAGTTGTGCGACAGCTTAGACCGCTTTGAGTTTGCGTAATCATGTCATGAAGTTGATTTGTAAATTTAGATAGGTTGTCTTGCGGAACGAAATGTGCAGATTGCTCTTTGGCTGGATGGATGAATGGTCAGCCAGATGAGATGAACGCCCTTGATAGAATCACTAACTGGAAAGTGGTGGCAGCATTTCTTATGACAATAACAATTTACTTGTATTGTTGAATAATCTACAGCAGTATTTGTTTTCGCTTTATGAGTCGAAGAGTAAGCTGCATTTTGGGAAGGTTCAATAGAAACGAATGTACTTTATTTGAAAAGCGTTGTGAGGATACTGGAATTTCCCCTCATACAAGCAGTTCACATCTCAGAAGTGGTAGGGTAGCACGGGCAGCTTCATATGATCGAGGGAAAGCGGTCCACAAAAGCACTCGAATAAAATCATAATAATCATACATTGGAAACAGTCTCACTTTGATGGGTATCTTATAACAATACAAATATATATAAATTAAGATCCCGATCATGTGAATATGATAATTCAGAGGGTTATGGACGTGTTTATCTCATTCTTGATCCAAAATAACGATTTTTTGAATTGTTATCGAATATTATCAAGAAAAGTGTATTTCCAAATGTCCCGGTTTTTTGCTCTGCTGGAGGGTACGAGTAGATATCGAGATATCATCATTATCTTGTTACTATGACGGAACATTGGCATAGGTAAGGTTCCGATCACCATCAGCCACACGCCACACATGCCACACACGCCACATTATGCTCCTTCTGGCCTAGCCTCGAGCTGGCCTAGTACCTACTCCACTTTACCGTAAATTGATATCGCGAACGCGTCTTCCAGATCATTTTATATTAGCTCAACCCAACTCAACTCGACCCTACTCAAATCCATTTACCACACTGAACAATCTCAATGCTACGAATATTGACTGCGCACTTGAACTAATGTCGCTACCATAACGTTCATTTAAAATTTCTAGAAAGTCTACCTGGGTAATTCAACAACATGTTATGATACCACTCAGTCTTTGTGTCTATGGGTTTGTAAGATTATGAATTAAGACTCACGGAATCATATTCAAATGGGATATTATAACACTGGAGATCTCAAATAATCCACAGCAATCAACTTCATCATGTCTCTCTTACGAAGCTGGCTTGCCCAAAATATTGAACAGTCTTTGAAAGAAGCATTGATTTGGCTGAAATCAACACGTGTTGCACATGAAAATGCCAGCAAGTCTCACGAACAATTCTCTTACGAGCAGGAAAGACTCTTCATTAAGCTCGAAAAGCCTGGATTGATTCATTTAATTAGTGTGGGTCATTCGTTTGAACCTTTTTTCAATAGTTCTGTCTATTGACACATCTACAGAACAGCAAGGCGCGGGATTCAATCCAGTCTATGATCGTATCTGATGGCACCACCAAGATCACAGCAGTATTCAAACAAGACTTTCTGAATCGCTATTTGGAGAAGCACAAAAGGACACTGGAGGAGTTTATTGGAGAAACTCTAGCAGCGGAGAAGTTGCAATTGGTATGATGACCTCGCCAGTTTAGAACAAGTTCCTAGGAGTACTAACTTCAAATTCGGGTGTGTGACTTCAATATTACAATAGAGCCACCAACCAGGTTATACCTGGAGATCCCAAGTTTCAAGCCCAAAGGGCCACAAGATGTTTCTGGCTCAGCACGCGCTGCAGACATTGGGGAAATTATTGATAACAAATTGGATGCAATAAAAGAGTTCCTGGATGCTGAGAATCGTGGGTACACTGCTCACCAAAATTTCGAACTCGAATCACAGAACACTTCAACACCTTCACAGTCTGCTATGCTTGCGACGCAGGATCCCACTAGCATTTCAGCATCCAGAAGAGAAAAGAGTGTTCCTTCTGATCTGCATCGACCAAAGATGTGCACTTCGAATTCTGATCTCCTAGCAATTCTTCAAAATCGTACGGCCGTCCAAAATACAGCTGATAGTCCTCATCTCAGTAAGTCAGGTAAACCACTTGACTCGGCTGATATTACGGGGTTAGCACAACCACTTTCCCTCAAATCAAGTTTTGTTGCCACTAATCTGGATAGAGGTGATGAAGCGAGACACATAAACGATTTACAGGTTCAACAGTCTCCCAGGCCTTCCATAGATGAAGAAAGAACTGGTAATAATATGATGGTTGGAGATGGGAGGCCTAATGCAAACAATGCGGCGCTAGAGGCTATGGAATCTTCCAGCGGGAAATTTCATGACAATTCTCCGATTAATGAACCATTGCCATTACAGAAAAATCTGTCGTGTATCCCACATCCTTATGGTCGTATTTCAAAAGAACAGAACGATTGGTGCAAGCGTCCGGACTCGGGTGCCTTATTACCGGATGATCGTAGATCAGCACCAAACCTACCCCCAGCAATCCTGAAATCTCAACTAGATTTTTACGAGAAATTGCTCGCTGCACGAGCTTCAGTCACTCCCAATAATGTAGTACAGAGCAGTCAAGCCTCCAAAGCAGACTCGAGCCAGGACACTATTGAGACAGAAAATAAGGACGATTGTAAGGATAGTCCCGTTACCCTTCGCCGCTCGAAAGGAACTGAAGAATTTGAATACACCCCTGAAGATCCACTGTCTAAAACTGTGTTTGGTAGTGATGAGGGTCATCAGTCGGATAGCGACTCAAGTGATATGACGGAAGTCAGTTGCCCTAGTCCAGAGCGGAACTCAAGACCTAGACAGGCAATGGAGGAAAATTACACCTCCCATCAAAGTTTAAATCGAAATCGTACACACTCACCAATAGAACACGGCGACGATGAGGATCATTCAGATAGCACAGATAGCAAGTTGAGTGATGCGATGGAAGTTAGTTGCCCCAGTTCAAAACGCGACTCAAAGCCTAGACAAATAGCTGGGCAAAACGATAACAACGAGCAACTTGCAGGCTCAGAGAATTCTCTAACTTTTGAGAGTGGTGATGGAACGCATAGTTCCGATAGTTCTGATATGTTAGTCTCAGTGGTTTGTCAAGAGGCCATCCCGCAATCTTCTCCCAATGTCACAGAAAACAAGGCGACTTGTGTTAGCAAGGACAAAGCATCTACAGCATCGGTTCAATACCCAGCCAATAGCGATTCGGACGACGAGGAGATGGAAATGGATATTCCGCATGTCCTGGGCGACGAAATTCAGGGCGAAAACTCACCTGTTTCTGCTGGCGTAGTAAACGGGATACAGAGTCGCAAATCACCTGAAGATGATCACCCACGATTTCCACAACGTCAGCTCGAAACCGCGCAGCGTAAGTCTGAAGTACAGGTCGAAAAGACTCCAAATCACAGAAAACGGCCGAATGTAGAATTGTCATCAGATTTTGTGATTCCTGGAACTTATGATAGCCCACAGAACGAAACGGTCGAAGACAGCTTACTTGTCCCTGAATCTGGGCGATTTCAGTCTCTCAAATTACCGAAAGTACCTCCTCAGATGATCGACACGATCGGTGAGATACCTCAAGACAAAAAAGAGCCAAAGAACTCTAAGGTTCAATATTCTCGTGAACAGCAGATATCATCAAAGTCCAATGAGCATATAGTTTATCCGAGCGTACCAAGGACTCTGTATTGCCAATCTATACCAATTCCCAATCTTGATGGGGCTACTTCTGATGGCTTGCACTCTCCCAGGAGGAGCCCTTCCATAAGCTTTCCACGATTAAGTCAAAGTTCTCCAGAGCAAGGACACGATGGGGAACGTCCTTTCAAACGGCAGAAGATTACGGATCCGCTAGCTCTACAGCAGGCTCTAGGTTTCAGTCAAGAGGAAACGCCTTGTAAAGACAGAAACGAAATGGTAAGAGCCAACAGGCGTGAGATACGAGAGGTTCTACAAAGGCGATCACTAATAGTAGATCCTGGTTTAATCGACAATAATACCGAAGGAACAAAAGATGTGGCATTTCCAGGAGATTCCCAAACGAGTCACCATGGATTTGGGACATCTTTACATGATACAGCAATCTCTGATCAGACTTCCACATCTTACCAAAACTTGCCCCTAGGTCAATCATCTCCCCCTTTCGACGGTCGCCACATGACCAGAGCTTCGATTGTATCCGAGAGAACTCGGCTGAGCTCGGAGAATGCCCACCAGTCGAACCAGCGGCCCACTTCGCTTTTTGAGAAGTATTCTAATACTTACCCACGCTATAAGGGCAACAAGAGACAGTTCATATGTGCACTTGTATATCTGGAATGGCTTGGGACCCCCACCAGACAACCTCGGACACCACTATGGGATGATTTTGTTTGGTTCTATACTCTGTACATGGACCATGTCCTCAACAGTAGGAACAGATTGAGTGGAATTAGATTCTACAATGAATTGGGGATTTCTGATCCCTATTTTACCCGCTTCGACAAAACAACAGGACCAATTATCACTGCAGAAAGCCTTAATACTGCGTTGTCGCCCGAATCCCCAGATTATAGTATTATTGAAGACTTGCGTGAAAAATACCGATGCACTATCTCGCAGCCGCTGATTAGTCCCGGGAGCATCAGAGCAAACTCTGTGAGGCAACAATCGAGTGAGTTCATTAGTTTTGCAAATATCGATACCCCTTTATCGTCAGGAGCCTCCACCCATCTTGAACAACTTGTCTCACGAAAATCCTCGAGAAGTTCGGATCGATCGCCATCATCAAAAAATACAAAACTCACGCCGATGAGGCTCAAGAAGAAGCGGACTCATTCGGAAACAACAACTGTGAGGAACGGAACCCCAGAAGACTTGTTACTGCCATTTAAAGCGTCAAACTCACAATCAACCTCATCTAAAATGCCAGAGACAAATGCGGCGCCATCAAGGGCTTCAAAAGAGCCTAGAAAAGCCCCAGGAAGGTTTTTTGAAACCCCAAGTCAATTGCTGGTCTCGTCAGATATGAGATCGTCGCCTCATAATAGTTCCTCGCCTCTCCCAAATCTGGCATCACCACGGAGTTTGCGGAAGACTTCGGATGGTCCACCATCAGTACAAATAAACGCTTGTGAGTTGGCAAGCCCAGTTCAGCGAGAGGCTCCACGTATCGTGTGTGAAATGGGCTTCTCGAGAGAGCGCAGACCGCAAGAACGTATATCAAACTCCTCACGTGAAAGGTCAATATCTCCACCGCCGCCACGGGAGATTGGGAAATATACCCCAGCCTCGAATAAACCAGAAAAAGTTGATACCGGCCTTGAAAATCAAGAACAGCAGACGAGCCTTGAAAAATCAACCAAGTTTCCATTGACCGCATCGACCTTCAGTGGTAAATGGGAATTTGGGAAGTATCTCGCGCAAAGGCGAAGGGAGACCGGCGTTCGTCGTTCAAGATTGACACCAAGGACTAGTTTCGGCATGAAGCCAAGATCTAGTAGTGACAACAAAGGCTAGCACATCTCAAAGCGTGCGGGTGGGGGTAGTTCATTTCTCAAAGATAGCCCAGTGTTTAGGAATTTGTACTCAGTAGTTGTGGAGACAGGCGTGTCAACTCATATAAGGTGATCAATACCCAAGATCAATACGAAAGATGTTAACAAATTGTGTTTGAGCACCAATGTAAGAGCTGCTCTGCTATGCCATTCAAACACACAACGCTGCCCTAATGGCCCGGGCTCAGGGTATGAAATAAAATCTAGGCTACGATAGAGAGGTGTGTAAGTGGGGAGCTACCTACGTGATAGGCTAATGCTATTGAAGTATGAATTAGGGGCCCACAGGGGCTGCATAGTATCTAAAACGAACTCTTGGAAATAATTCATACAGCACAACGTTGAATTAGTTGCCCAATAATAAACCCTATTTACTGCTGCATGCATTGTGTGAAACTGAATGTACACATGTATATATGTACTCTAGAAGGTAAAGCGATAGAATTAGTAAGATATCTGCTAGGTAAATGGGACATTTCAACGACATATGAGTTACAATGGCATCGGTATTAATTATACGAAGTTGTCCTAAAGGACCCCTCATTGCCACATCTGATACAATTAGAGACTAACTCTCACCGTTCAGGGATAATAAGGAGGTACATAAGCAGCTCCCTTACAGCTCATATCCTCGTATCAATTCATTTCGATCAATCAATCACGTTGCTTTTTGGGCCCTCCTTGCATGAGATCCAGCCTCAACGCCTCCTCCTTAATCCTTTGATGCTTATGTAGCATCTTAGTTTCACTCACCGTCCTTATATCTTCTTTGCCCACATCTCTACTTCATTGTTGCTCAACAATTATTGTTTAGAATCAACTCAATTAATTTCAACATGTCATCATCAAACCGCTTTTTGATCTGGGGAGGAGAAGGTTGGGTTGCTGGTATGTCTAACATCCCACTCCAATTCAAGAGCTTCTGAACCGTGCTAACCCAGTTTCCCCAGGACATCTCAAGACTCTCCTCGAAAGTCAGGGAAAGGAAGTTTACACCACCACTGTTCGCATGCAAAATCGCGAATCTGTCATTGCAGAAATTGAAAAAATCAAGCCAACACATGTTCTTAACTGTGCTGGCTGCACTGGACGCCCCAATGTCGATTGGTGCGAGGATAACAAGGAGGAGACAATTCGAAGCAATGTTATCGGAACGTTGAACTTGACCGATGTTTGCTACTTGAAGAGTATTCATATTACTGTCTTCGCTACAGGATGTATCTATACCTATAACGATGAGCATCCAATTGGCGGACCTGGATTCTTGGAGACTGATCCAGCCAACTTTGCTGGCTCATTCTACTCAGAAACTAAGGCCCACGTCGAGGAGGTTAGTGCAATTTTGTCAATGATTTCGGAGACAGATACTAACAACTACTGCGCAGGTTATGAAGACATACAACAACACCCTCATCCTCCGACTTCGAATGCCCGTCAGTGATGACCTCCACCCCCGAAACTTCGTCACCAAAATTGCCAAATATGACCGTGTAGTTGATATTCCCAACTCGAATACCATTCTCCACGATCTTCTCCCTGCTTCCATCCTCATGGCCGAGCACAAAGATACCGGTATCTACAACTTCACCAACCCAGGAGCCATTTCTCACAACGAGGTTTTGGCTCTCTTCAAGGAATATGTGAGACCAGATTTCACATGGAAGAACTTCACATTGGAGGAACAATCTAAGGTCATCAAGGCGGGACGAAGTAATTGCAAGCTGGATACCACTAAGTTAGTCAAGAAGTTGGGCGAGTATGGGTATGAGGTCCCAGAAATCCACGAGGCGTACAAGGGATGTTTCCAGAGAATGGCTGCTGCCGGTACCAAATAGATGGGGCTCACATGTAACGTGAGCACATGCAGAGGCTGTGATTCTGTGTCTGATCATCCGAAGTATATCTTTACTCTAAAACGTGGTTGAATATCTCCACGCTATATTTCAGATAAATATATTTATTATTACCGTCCAAAACTTCTAAGATTTCTCGAATGTATGCTTGTGATGTGATGAGAATATGGAATATGGCTACAATCACTGACGAGGCACTGTGACATTATTGTCAGAGGGGCTAAGATGATACATACGCCAGCATACATTCTCAAATTAATTGTTGCGCAGGCGTGCCATTGGAATAGATGAACATGTTCACACAACGGTTCTACATACGCCAGCATGGATTCTCCAGCTTAATTGTTGCGCATACATGCCATTGGAACAGATGAACAGATGAACATGTTCACAACTTCATATTGAGCAACCAATCCATGTTTTGCGATGATATTCATCCAGTATTTCCTATTTCCTATTTCCTCTTTCTTTTGTGACGTTTCCTTCTTCCCCAAGTTAATTCGATGGGTGCATTGATGAAATCTTAATCTTAAAGTATTTTCATACGGTATTTTATGGATCCTTCGCTGCCCCTCCATGAACGAAAATTTCATGCAAATGAACTGAGACAACACTACTGTATAATGAAAGCACTACAGTAGGTAGGTATTTAGGTAGGTACTTGGTTGAAACTTGACAGCAAATGACCTGATAATAAGGAAATGTGATATAAAAAGAAAACAATAACAAAGTCATCATCAGATCTAGTTAATGTGTACCTCAACACCCAAATTATTATTTAAAGGATTATTCTTCACAAGATTAAGAAGAGAAGAGAAAAGGAAAAAGAAACAGACGTCGATATCGTTCGTGATCGTGATTGTGAATACAGCCACCCTCGCCTTCGCTTCTATGACAGTCAATAAAGCCTCGCGTCATACTATCACAATCTCGGCATTCCATTCTTGAATTGCGAGAAAATAATTTCAGCCTTACACCAAAAACCTAACGAGCCACTGTATATTCATCCCATCCCGACTTTGCTTATCATTAAGGTCGCGGAATATACTATTTTCTCTCTTACTCTATCTATCTACCTATTACAACTAACCGTTGTGCTCAAATAACCTCATTCCCTAGAGTACCCCTCAGCAACCTCGAAGATGGTTGTTGACACCACATATTATGAGGCCCTCGGTGTCAAACCCGACGCTTCAGAATTAGAAATCAAGAAAGCATACAGAAAACTAGCTATTATCACTCATCCGGGTAGGTACTTCTCAGCGATTCTTTCACGACGTGCGATATTGATGTGACTGCAGATAAGAACCCCGGCGATGACACCGCTCACGAGAAATTCCAAGCTATTGGCGAAGCATACCAAGTCCTCAGCGACGAAGAGTTGCGCAAACGATATGATAAATTCGGAAAGGATTCTGCGCAACCTGGGGAGGGATTTGCGGACCCGGCAGAGTTCTTCGGAACGATTTTTGGAGGGGAAGCTTTCGTGGATCTTATTGGAGAGATTACTTTAATGAAGGACTTGACGAAGACTATGGATATTACTATGCAAGAAGGCGCCGAAGAGGAAGAAGAGTGAGTTTGGCTCTAACAAGACTGCGGGGCATGGTCAGCGAACTTGAGGGACATCGCGATGCTTTGTAATTGTTTGGAGGGATTGGCTAATGCGATGATAGATTCCCGGGAACTGAGGCCGCGAAACAGGAGAGTATGGCTGCAGGAAGTGAAAAGGCTGGACCATCGGCGACCGAAGCAGATGGCAAAACTACCCATGTACCCTCCGCATCTGTGTCTGAGACTCCAGACAGCCCTTCGCCCGCATACTCGGAGAAGCCACCAGCTGTCCCCAGCCCTGCCGCATCTGGAACATCAACTCCAAGGCGCACCACACAGATTCCTCTCCGACCAGCTATCATGAACCAAACTGAAGAAGAGGCTCAAATGGCTGCTGCGGGTATCACAGAAGAGGAGAAGGAGTTGAGGAAGAAAGAGAAGAAGAAGGGTGGTCTCTCCAAGGCCCAACGTGACGAACTTGCAGCATATGAGAGAGAACGTACTGCAGCTCGCAAAGAGCGAGTCGACACATTGGCAAAGAAGTTGATCGATCGTATCAGCATATGGACAGAGACAGATAAGGGACCTGATGTCACCAAGGCTTTCCAAGAGAAGACACGCCTCGAAGTAGAGAATCTCAAGATGGAATCTTTCGGTCTGGATATTCTCCATGCGATTGGTCAAACTTATCTTCAAAAGGCTACCGGACTGCTCAAATCCCAAAAATTCTTAGGCATTGGCGGTTTCTTCTCTAGATTAAAGGACAAGGGAACTATCGCAAAGGAGACCTGGAACACTATCTCTAGTGCTATCGATGCGCAAATGACCATGGAGGAAATGGCCAAGATGGAAGAAAGGGGTGGCGAGGACTGGACTGACGAGAAGAAAGTTGAATATGAGCGTCGCGTCACAGGAAAGATCCTCACAGCCGCATGGCGTGGAAGTAAATTTGAGATTCAAGGTGTTCTCAGGGATGTCTGTGATGAGATTCTCAATGACAAGAAGGTTCCCATGGCGAAAAGACTTGAGCGCGCTCAAGCTCTCGTTATTTCTGGTGAAATCTACTCCAAGGTATATTTTACCCATCATTTCCTGTGTCCACAATATTCGAGCTACAACTAACAAAACCTTAGGCTCAACGCAACCCAGAAGAAGAAGGTGATTACATGGCCTTCGAACAATTAGTTGCCGAGGCAGCTGCAAAGAAAGAGAGCAAGAAAAAGGGAAAGGATAAGAAAGAACATGGTCATCATCATCATCACTCACACTCAGATGCGCAAGCCGCCGCGGATGACTTACCTAACGTTCCTAAAGCCTAAATCTAGGTGGAGAGATTAAATAAATCGGGTCAAATGGGAGGTAGGAGAGGGGTGGACTTTCAGTGGTAGTATATTATACCTAGCGAAGGGACTTCCTATCATTGCGTCGATCAAAGATCAAACGTCTTGATTAGGGTTGCAGTGTGCCAAGAGCACGATCTGTGGGTTTGAGCGCGCGTGGGAGCGTAGTAAGTAGATGCCATGTGTATGTCATTGTGGTTATTTTGCATAGGGAATGGAAAGGGATGAGAATAATAGACTTTCAAATTATATATGAGATTCCAATGTTCGTTCCTATTGAGATTGTCGATTTAAATTTGGCTATTCGACAAAGCTAGGTATAATAGAGGTAGAGAAGGTAAGAGTTCTGGCCCCTGCTCACCGCACATGTAACGCTTTTCCAGCTAAAACATAGAATTATTCAACTTTTTATATTCTAGTTTATTTATTATAATAAAAGATAAAATTAGAAATTCTTTTGAAAAATGTTATTTAATTAATCAAATTTTATAAAAAAATTGTCGGGACAGGGATCATGTGACCGCACTAGCGCTTGCGCTAGTGCCTCGGCACTATAGTATAAACGTATCGTAGCCCTAGCTTTTAGAACCTCAAACAATATTACAACAATGTGAACTATAGTACTATATTGTCTTCACCATCCCTATAGTAATACCAACACTAATTAATAATATTACAAATCAGGAATCTAATATTTTAATTTCAAATGTAATATAGATTTTGTTAAAAGGAATAGAAGTTACCTGTGCTAAGCACGTGTAGTGATTAGTAATACGGTTACCTAAACGGGCTAGATTAGACGAACCATAGACAGGCAT
>PQXL01000539.1:0-24076 GCA_004916875.1 Botrytis galanthina
TATTATATTAAAATAAATAGAATTTATATCAAAGGATAATCTATTAAATTTCTATAAATATTTTAAATTTCAAGGCTTTATTATGAATTTTTGAATTATTATATATTTATAAAAATAGTGAATAAAGAATAGTTTTTGGTGAGGAAATTCGCTTAAATCTAAATCGGGCCCTCATCAAAAACAGGCCCTCGTAGAAGAATAGGGATTCGCAATGCGAGAATGCATCTTTTATACATGCTCACTGGGCACTCACTGGGCACTCACTGGGCACTCACCGGGAGCAATGCTTGAGCGTCGAATAAGTTGGATCGAACCCAATTCTTGTATGCTACCTACCTAGACACTATGTATATACGTATAGATGTCTACCAAAATTAGTAAAGATTATTTGTTTTTTGTCAACATCCACCCTTCAACACTTTACGACGCATAAATAACATGCATTCAGTCTCGGGTTTCAATCTCAACGTATTCCATATTTTGATCTTATTTTCTTGAACTTGAACTATTGGATCCTCGTTCTCTTTCTCCTCTCCACAGAACTATCCCCCTCATTGACTTGAGCCGCCGTCACGCGTGAGAAATCTTCAAGCCTCGAATATGCGCATGAATGATCAGAAATGTCTAATAACATCTACGCGCGAGTAGTCACACAAATCATCATGAAGACCAATCGTTTAGATTACATCAATTTTATTGACGGACAACGAATACAGCATGTATCTGATATCCTTCACATTTGATCCTTGTGCCAAAGATCCTCTGCTGAAGACAGCCGCCTGAGTGAAGATTTGTGTCTCATCTCATGTACGAACATACCATGAACACCGAAATCAAATACCAGCCATCATAAGAGAGCATAACGCAAATACATGCAGAGATCCGTCCTCCCTCCCAATCCTGGACACCAAACAGCCATAATAGTACCCATCCCAGAACCACAAACCCAATTATATCCGCCTTTAGAAATTAAAGCAAGTAGAACTCCCTTGTCCTTAATCCCATAGTCCATTCCGTTCCTTGATCCATGTCCATTAAGATTCATTTGTAGTCCAGCCATCAGTACGTTCATCTAATCAATAGATAAAGGCCGAAGCAATTTAGCCCATTGTATTGCCCATGCTACTGCCCATGGCGTTTCCCATAGCGTTTCCCATAGCATTTCCCATAGCATTTCCCATAGCATTTCCCATAGCATTTCCCATAGCATTTGCTATAGCATTTGCGCCTGGCTCTACGCCGGCGGGGGGATCCGACAACTCGTCCCTTCTAATCATTACCCGCTCGTTACAGATATCGATGAATTGCTCAAACTTGTGAATTACCAAATCCTTTTGCCTCAACTGTTCCTTCAAATCTTCTACTTCTTGCTTCCAATCGGCCTTGATTTTCTCTACTTCTGCTTGGGCATTCGCTACCTCGGTTCGAAGCTCGGCGCGGAGTTTCTCTTCAAATGACATGGGGGGCTTTTTGTAAAATGTCGGAAGAGACTCCATGGCTGTGGGTTGAACACGAGCAGGGTCGCGTTTAATGGCAGCTCGGGCATTGTAGATGTCACGAGGAAGGAAGCGAATAGTAGGGTTGTCACGATGGAGAATTTCAAGGGTTTCTTTTACAGAAACACCTGAGAATAGTGTTAGCAATCCATTCATATATGTGAGCGGGCAGGACGTGATATACCGTTTTCCTCAAGAGCCTTTACAGCAGCAATTGCTTTAGGGTCTAATTTTCTAGCTCCCGGGTGCTCGGTGGGACTTTCGCTCGGAGGATGGTTGTGTGTTAAATGCTCTCCATCAATCCGACCTCGTAGGAGCCAAGAAGTTTTGTTTTCGAGACCAAAGACTCCAAACTCACAACCACATTTACGCGATTTAGTCTTACGTTGTCGCTGTTCACCGGGCACCTTCTCCTTATTGGTTCCGCCGCGATCACAAATCAAGAACACTTTCTTCAGACCTCTATTGTCGCGTTTAGATCTGCCAATGACAAACGCATAACCATGTGTCAAAGCATGTGCCTGTGCAGCTGCAAAAAGGGCCTCGAAAGTTGGATAACTACCTCCTGGTGGGGCGGATAACATTTCACCAGGAGTCACTTCCGGAGCTTCGGTTTGATCATGTTCGTCCGCCGGAGAAAGAAGAGAACCGTTAGGGTCCAATTGTTGATCGAGCGCAAGCTGAGGATCAATCATAGACATATCCTGAGTGGAGCTTACCGGTGAATCTTGTGGTCTCGTAGATCCGAGGTTTGAATTGGCGGGGGAGGGGTTCATGGATGGGGGTCGTTGAACACCAAGACTCTGTCCTTGCATCGCGGGGGATTGTGATTGCCGTTGCTGTGCCGCGAAATCTCGAGTTTGATTCATGGCGGATGGGGGGGTTGGGTGAGTTGGGTGAACGGCATGAGTGACGGTCATGGATTGATTTTGCGGGGTATGCTGAGGCGCCATGTGAATTGCTGCACCCATGGGAGGTGGGCCATTTTGTCTCTGAGGCTGTCGCTGAGGAGTTTGACCATTCGTAGTATTACTCAAAATACCTTGAGCAATTTGTTGTTCTGCAGATACTCCATTGTTGCCATTTTGTCTCGGCGGAACTGGTTGCTTATTGGCGTATGGAGTTGAGTATGGAGAATTGTGCTGTTGAATTGGTGGACCGCGAATACCAGTTGAAGGTGGTCTTGGGTAAGCAATGTTTTGTTGACCAAGATTTTGTTGAACTGGGAATATGTGACGTTGGGTATTTGGTTGTTGATACGAATTTCTGGTAGGATCTTGAGGTGGTAAAGACATGATGGAAATTGATAAAGCTCGATGGCTCGTATCGCAAAGTGGTCAACAAAAAGTGGTGAATGTATCAATAGAGAAGAACTTTGGAGTGTGGACTCATCAGGAAATTTACTGACTTTAGACCAGTTGTTGATGATTGGATAGCTTAGCGAAAAAGTGAAGATTGATGTAACAAATGGCAACAATCGAGAATGGCTCGAGGATGGGGTTTTGGTTTGGTATCATGAACCTTGGAATGGAAATAGCCCGAAAGCTAAGGCCTAAGGCGGCAAGTGCGGCAAAATCGACGGAAATGGCGTCAGTGTGATGGATGGTGGGGGTTTGTTAAAGTACAGCTGAAGCATCAGTTCAGTATCTAGGTCGAAATATTGTGAAGACATTCCTAGTATATAATATTCATGGATACCTAGATAATCTAATCACAATGACAACTTTTTGAGGATATACTAATAGAAAGGACTAGGTAGATTCATACGTACAGTCAATTTTTTGAGCATAGAAACTTAATCAGGTAAATAGATTTGTACACCCAATGTTTTGTGATGCAAATCCAACCTGATGGTGAGTACTACACGAAATGATTGATTGTGCAATAGATCTGAACAAAGCAAGGTATTCCTTGATTCGTTAATGGAAGGAAACAATAGAACCCGTCGAAGATAATGATATCCTCACTATTGTAATCATGATCACAAGTAAGGAACGGGCATTCAAGTATATCATATCAAATTACAATAATAGGAATGTATATTCACGACGCTGGTATCCCCCTTCAAAGAAAATATCCTCAACTGCTTTTTTGCATTTTGGTATAATAAGTAGTCTAATGCAAGTCTACAAAAGTTGGATGAATTCTGGATTAGGCCACCAATGTATTATTCGTAGGCAATACCAATTAGAATGCTATTCCCAAAGGATGCCATAGAACCTCACATACAGAAAACAGAATGTTCATTGCTTCTGTCCCAATCATTGTAACGCAATATCGCATATCAAAGTGTTTCGTCTTAAGTCGCTCCATCTGTATATCTAGAGGAAGTAATCGGGAGTACCTATCGTCATGGTTAGCAAAAGTGCAACAGAGATTTGAATTTGGAGGGTACTTACGACGTGATACCATTGGCTCTCCAGCTCTTGGGCATGGATCAAATTGTAGGCTGCATTATATTAGAGACTGCGGAACCGAGGAGGATGAAGTTGCTACTTACAAAGTATATTTAAGGTGCTCATCAATCTCCATGATTGCTGCTTGGTTACCACATCTGTAGCAGTAATTGGGGGCTGTTTGTTGGTTAGCATCAGAGACCGCCGAAAGAGATAAAGGCACCATACCTGAGAAGATCGTAACTACGTTTCTATCTTGAGACCAATTATATCCCTCCATGACCAATTGATGAGCCCTTGCGACTAAGGTCAATCCGTTATTATGGTTGAACGCCTCCGAAATGTCTTGTCCGAAAGTGTAACCTGCTCCTCTAGGGGATATTCCCCATCCGCATCTGTCATCTGGATCCGACCACAGCAAGTCGCACATAGGACCTTCATGTGGCACTTCTTGTATACGATCAAGAGCTCTGATGTTGTCCAACGTGTCAATGCTGGGGGAAAGACCTCCGTGGAGACAGAAGATTTGGTTGTCGATGAGGGCGGTGAGGGGAAGGTAGTCGAAGAGATCGGTAAAGTACTTCCAAACATTTGCATTTCCATATTTTCGGAGGCACTCGTCGTAAAATCCATAAACTTGAGTGATCTGGCGGGATTCGTGGTTACCACGGAGGATGGTGATTCTTTGGGGGTATCTTATTTTTAGAGCGACTAAAAGAGTGACAGTTTCGACTGAGTAATAACCTCGATCAACATAATCACCTGTGATAACGTGTCAGTAATTCCAGGAAATGACAGTAAGGGATAGGAGGCATACCCATAAATAGATAATTGGTATCTGGGTTTGGTCCACCAATTCTGAAGAGCTCCATCAGATCATGGAATTGCCCATGAATATCTCCGCAGACAGTAACAGGGCATTTCTAGATCGTTGATCAGCTCTTTGAATTCCAACACGAAAAGGGCAAGCATACCACCGGCTGTACATTCGACTCGTCTTGCAATACTTCCCGTGCCTGGTAACGCGTTCTTGATTAGCTTGCTCACACTATGCAGTCTGAGAATATGACAAGATTCGCAAACAATAATACCTTATCGCAAAGCCTCTGAACGTCGACCTCGGCCAGTTGCTTGCACGCCATCAAGTTCTCAATCCACCCATCAAGAGTTGGTATTGAAGCAGGTTCTGCTACTGGAGATAATCCCGTGGGCTCAACCGTCCTGCCTACATCTGCCATATCTGTATCCATTGTGTTCATTCTATCGTATGATAAATTTGATGGTTTGTTGTTAATTTGGTTGTCGATATTGAATTGCTCGAGCTTGGTGACGACAAGCGCGCGGGTTGGTCGTCAAAAGGGCTATTTAAGTTTGTTGCTCTTTTCGGGAAGCGGTCCGCGCAACTTCAACTAGTATCTTATGTTGAGAATCGCAAAAGCAATTTTATCATAAGATTTCAGGGCGTTCGTCGTGCAGAAATGTTTGTGGAGGGGCTTTAAGGTTGTAGAAGCGGTGCGCAGATTATTTGAAAGGAACAGCTCCTCGCTTAATAAGCAGATTTCAAGATCGCAATGAAGAGGATTTGGCATTTATATTTGGAAGAGGCAAGAGAGCATGCGTCAATGCAGATGTCATATTTATTAGCTTTATTGTCTCAACTTTATTTATCAATGAATTACGGAAGCAAGATTAAGTATTAGCAAAAGCGAAAGAGATGTGAATATCTTATTAAATTCATAAATCCAATGACTAAATTGCTGTAGTAGTGTAGATAGACACCTACATAGATGGTATTTCTTGAGCATTCTGTAAAGATGTCTTTGATCAAGTTTTAAAGTTGGTTTTGATATGTATACCAGTTCGCCCATTCGATACAGCATTACGCCAAGCCTAACCCTACGCCCCTGGGTCCATTGAGAACATCTATCGGGGTTGAACCAATGAGACTGCTAAAGTCTAAAGCAACTTCGGAGAGCATCTTTGCATGCTCTCTTGCCTGATCCATACAATCCGTCCATACTTGACCATTCTTCTCGGTGCTGCTAAGCTGTCGTGCAAGAATAACATTGAATGCATCGACCTGCTCTTTGGCCCATTTGACACATGCGCTCATAAGAGGCTGTGGAAAACAGGCTTGAAAGGTTGACACAGTATTCCGTATTATTGTGAAGTACACGAATGATACCTCCCAGATATATTGGTGAAGATTACCTTCGAATATGCATTGCCTTTTATACAAATTAGTGAAGTCGATTAAATAAAGATTATTGGATCATACCTTGATCTCTTATGAATTATATCCCCCCGAGCTTCAAGATACGCTTCTCTTGCCCGATCCTCGAAGCCAAGACTTGTTAACCAGCTAATATTGCGTTTAACTTTTTTCGGTTCATTGTGTGTATCAACAAGTTCACGGGTGATTAGTTCTGCAAGTCTGGTGGCTCTTTCATCCGCTTTAAAACTAATGAAATCTTGGGCGACGATATTGCTTTTAAGGCCCTTGGCTAAGGAATTTAGTTTTGCAACCCGTTGGACTGCCATGTCAAAGTGCTGCAGCGCGATTTCGATATCCAACTCATCAACCTGACTTTCCACCCACCGCAGATTTTGCTGCTTGCCATCAACTTCGATAAGCATATCTTTGATGTCCGAAAGAGTCTCAAGTAAATCTGTCTTTTTTAACAATCCCGGATCACGAGAAGCGAAGTAGTTAATGGTTTCTTTGGCCTTGTTGCTCGTTTCCATTTCCGATCGGAGGCCTTTATGAAGTTCTTCTACTGCCTTTCGAAAGTTCATCATAAGAGAGGATTTTTCCGTGTCACCTGGTTTTTCCGTTCGGTAGGTAAAAGATTCCTGACCTACACCTCTAATCATAATCGCATCGGCCAACTTATTACGCACACTGGTCCCTTCGCTCGTCCCTGCAAGGTCAACAATTTCAATGTCTAACAGTGGCCAGCATCTGTCTGCCACCAACTTTGATGGCGCTTGTCGTTGATCGGCGCCCTCGACTTTTCGCTTTTTTCTTGATGCAACTAGAAGATGATCATTCAATAGCACAATTTGCATGGCTCTTCGAGATTTCCAAGTAGCGTTATCAAGCTCTATCCAAAGCCCAGCATTTTGTACCACGTGACGACCAGGGGCCGCTGGTAGAAATTTCTGAGAGCCCTCAATAGTCTTCCATAAAGCCTAGCATAATTAGTACTCCTACCAATTAACACTTGAAAAGCGTGGACCTACTTGGAGCTGCGAGTTCCACATGGCAGTTCGGTCTGCCACAGAACTTCGCTTGTCCCTTTTGCTCAAAGTTGGTGGAAAGCCGTCAAAATCAGTCGACGAGGATGATGGACCTTGTGAAGAGGTAGTTCTGAGCGCGGTGGTATTGGTTTTGAGTTCCGCCATCAGATTTCGGAGTGCGCGCATTTCCCCTTTGAGCTTTTCTGCCTCCTTACTAATCTTGATGAACTGCGTTCGGTTTTGATACACATTTTGCTGTAAATCCGTAGAAGTACGATTCTTCATCTTCCTCAGATTGGTTTGATAGTCCTCAATATCTTGTTCAGATGCATCACTTAGTAGTCCCGCTACGTACACATCTGGCCTCAAATTGGGATCGCGCAGAGCTCTCTGGTCTACTACTAAGCCAGGTCCTCTCGCCGGCGAGGGACCTCGTGAACGGTCATTTGCTGGGGCATACTGAGCTGGCAAATTAGGAACAGATGGGAGAGGAGGAGCGGAAGGGTCGAAGTCAGAGGGAAGATTATTAAATCGAGTAGAGTATCGTCGTTTCACTAGATCAGATGTCTGTGACTTCTATTAGCAGCCACACCAAAAATAACTAGACCTTCCTAACAAGAGAACTAAGATAAACTTTGACATACCTTCCCGCCAGGCTGAGGACGTTGCGTGGGCGGGGCATTAAAGGATGGCTGCCCAGCACTTCGTGAAGCATCTCCTCCGGTTTGTGGAATTGGACCAGATATCTGTTTGGGAGCACTTATTGCTGGACGACCCTTCCTCTTGGTCCTCAAAGACACGCCTTTCCTTTCGTCCGACATAATTTTGTAATTGCGGTGTCAGGAGGATCAAAACAAGGAGGGTTGGGTTGATGAGTATGAGGAAGTTATATATCGAAAGGGACGTGTTCTAAGGTTCAGGTTGGTCCATAGACATATATCCCAGAGTAGGAGTAACCGAAAGGAGCAAGCGTTACCGCACACCTATGTTTTTCTGCACCTAAATTGGTCAATTGGACTTGAAATCAAGAAAGTCAATTAAATGATGTTTCCAATTATCATGTAATAAAATGTATTGAACAGTTCAATTGAATTGTGAAGCCAATCTCTAGGTAAGAGGACTATGACGACGAACTAGCTACCCGTATTGAGTGCCAATCAATCAATCTGACGAGGACGCGATGATTGTCCTTTCAAAATATTTCGTGGGTGGATTTAGATTGGTCCGAGAGCCGCTGGACCTAAAATTCCCAAAATTTATCGATAGCTTTGGCCGTAAGAAACATTTCTGAGCTTTGGAGACTTGAGATCAACCCCATCAATACCGTAGACGACCACAGCTGATAAGCTCCTTCATTTTTCTTCCCGAATCTTTCTTTAATATCGCATAAATTTCTACGAAATGGTTCAGACTTCCACAATCGTCGCTGCCAGTGTTGGCACAGTTGCTACAGGATTGGTCGGTAGGTGATTTCTATTCTCGAATAGAATTTCCAAATTTGCTCACAATTCTCATCATAGCCTACGCAATTTATTTCGACCATAAGAGACGCACCGATCCAAACTTTCGCAAACAATTGAAGAAAGAATCGAAACGACAAGCAAAGGCCGCGAAGGAGGAAGCGGAAGCTCACAATGAGAGACAGAAAGAAGTTATCAAGGCAGTGGTTGTAGAAGCCAAGGAAGATGGGTTCCCCGTAGACGTAGAGGAGAAAGAGGCATATTTCATGTCAGAAGTTGCTAGAGGAGAAGGCTTAAGCTCAGAGGGTGAGTGATCTTCACGAAGAAAGTCAGGTCTCGAATCTAACACTCGATCACAGGTGGCGACCCCATAGAAGCAGCACTTTGTTTTTACAAGGCACTCAAAGTTTATCCTCAACCAAATGATTTAATATCTATCTACGATAAGACAGTGCCAAAGGTAGCTTCTCACACCCCAATCTTATTAACCAAGAGACTGACAAAAAACTAGCCGGTCCTCGATATTCTTGCAGAAATGATTGCAGCGGATGCAGCTTTAGATGTTGGACCTTTTGGCGGCAGTGGTTCGGATAGTGGAATTCCTGGCGTTGGCCTTGATTGATTAGTTTGGTTGTTGTCTCAATATACATGTATTCTGAACCCCTCCACTCTTCCTTATCACCCAAACTTTTTACCGACTTCACGAACGGCGACTGGATAAATTCCGAAACCCCAGGGTGGACTGTATAAAAGTCCAATGTACATCAATTCGCATGCTTGGCGTCCGTAGGTTCTCGCATTACGCATCACATCTAATTTGTACATAGTATCCATACTGTCAATATGGGCCTGGTTGTTATTTGCAAGACTGCAAAAAGCCGTACGTAGGTATGTAATGCAAATCAGGTCAGCCAGATTCATTGTTATACCTAGCACCGTGCAGATCGCTTGTTTTATATTCCCCGCATTCAGGTGCTCTGTAGTTTGACAAGTGTAAGATGATGAGCATGTTATTGCGATTGAGTAAACGTTATATGATCTGCATTGAAGTTTTGTGTTGCTTTGGAAGACCTAGAGCGTCTCAACTATGAATGTGAATGTACAAATGGATGCGGACGTCTGGATATATTTGACTGCTTGAAAGATTGAAATATGCACCTGGGTGTGGGTGTCTATTAAAAAAATTGGTTATTTGAATAAATGTGCATTGTGAATGCTTATAAGATTATACACTTCCACCACATAGCTTTTTAAGTCTCAATGCGTGCTCGATCTTACTATGGAAATGTGATATGAGTATTGTACTTTCTGTCTCCTATGTGGAAACAATACCATGAGTCCACGAGGTGTTTTCTCCGCAGTGATAAGAAGATATCGAAGACTGACTACCTCTACCTAGGTAGGTAATCGGCATCGGCAGTGAAGTGTCTGTTTTATTCTAGAAGCGGGAGTTATATTAATAGGAGATAGAGAAAGGGAAGTCAATAATTATTGCATGACACTAGACACTAGCGAGCGGGATGATTAGAGCGACAGGGGTTGAAATCGCGGTCGCGACAACAAAATCAATGTAATTAAATACAGCATCGATATTTGGGTTCTACCATCCTACCACCCACTTTCCTACCACAGAAATCAACAAATTCACCCCCTTACAATATATTGTAAATACCTTACTTTACCAAGATCACTTTATGAAATAGAAGAAATAAAATACACCGGTGATGAATACAACCCTATAAATTATCAACTTAACAGCCATGAGCTTGCTTGACTCCACCGCAAGTCCCTCCGGAAATGGAGCAAACGGGGTCGGAACGAGCACATTCCCTTCGATAGAACCCAAGGTGCTTGTTGACTTTCTTGCATCCGTTCTTGAGATCACTCTAGGAGCAACACGAGATGACCTTGAGCGTACTGGTAGTCTTCTTTCTGAAGCCCAATACTCTGATACAGCTCAGCGATGCACCAGATTTGCATCGGAATCTCACCAGGCTGTAATATACGTACAGAAAGATGCGGTTCCACGAGAGGAAGGGGATTCCCCAGATGATCCAAGTAAGAACCCCATTCATTTGGTTCCGAAAAATGTTTGTTAACAGAGTGCAGGTCCTATTTTGTACAACTATAGTTTGTCTTCTGACATATCCTCGTCTTCTTCAACAACCGGATCTGTCGCTTTTATGAAAGGACCGCAACCTATAGACCCTTCGATACCCATATCTTCTCAAATACAACTTATTAATTTACCTGGCGCAGCATTGCCGAACGAATCCACAAACGGCCAGGCGGGAGCTTCTATTTTACATTCATTTGTACATCTAGCGCTGGTGCCATACTTCGATGCGTATACAAAACAACAACAGGCAGCGAGTGGGAACCGAAGTATATCAGAGCTTGAGGCCAAGACCGGTGTTTCTGCCACCAAAAAGAAGTTGGCAGAGTTGGAGTTGGCCTTGCGACATCTTCAGGATAATGTTGATATTCCCGATTTGACACTTCAACTACACCCAATGGTGCAGCATGCACTTGATGAAGCAGTCGCTCGCAAACGCAAGCCATCAGTGGATTTCATTCCGGAGAGACTGATGCACGACAGTGCTTTCCTCAACAACCTGCAGTCCCTAGTAAACGGATGGATTAAGTCAATACAGGCTATTACGAAGTTGTCGCGGGATCCAACAAGCGGTACTGCATCACAGGAAATTCAGTTCTGGCTCGCTATGGAGTCCACACTTGAAAATATTGGTGCACAATTAGCCAGCGATGGAGTAATGCTTACTCTTGAGATATTAAGACACGCCAAACGTTTCCAGGCTACTCTTAGTTTCACATCCGATACTGGGCTGAAGGAGTCAACCGATAAAGTACAGAAGTACAATCAACTTATGCGAGATTTCCCTCTCGATGAATTGCTTTCAGCAACTTCGTTACAGAAGGTTGGTGATGCACTGGGTCTCATTTTTGGGCACTTGAACAAAAAATTGCGAATTTGTCCATACCCAGTTCGGCGTGCTTTGCCACTAGTGGAAGCAATTTCTGCAGATCTTGACAATCGACTTCACTTCCTACTTCACGGTCGCTCCTTGATGCATTTGGAGTATCGAGATTTCAGAAAGTTAATGTCTGTCGCTGATTCAATTTGGGCCATTTGGGATGACAATCTAAAGGAGTTCACCAACGTTGCCCGAGAAGTCACACGTCGAAGAAACGAGAAATTCATGCCCATAAAAATTATCGGAAAGCACGCAGAGCTGCAAGCACGTCTGAAATATGTGAGCACCTTTAGAGATAACCACGAACAGCTACAGCGAACAATAATCAATGTTTTAGCACCCAAGGTTGGCGATGACGTTCCAGAGGGTGGAGCCAATGGAGTTGTTTTAGTTGAAGAGATGGGCGACGTGGATGCTGTTGAAGAAATCAAACAAGCTTGGGCTGCGTTGAGCAATATAGATATGCTCGATGTTTCTTCCGAAGGAACGCAATTGTGGATTCAAGCAGAGAGTACTTACAATGAACGAACATCGCGCGTCGAGAACTCAATTATTGCCCGATTGCGAGATCGATTAGCCACTGCCAAGACAGCAAGTGAGATGTTTCGAGTGTTTTCTAAGTTCAATGCTCTATTTGTCCGACCAAAAATTCGGGGAGCTATTACAGAATATCAAACGCAACTTATTGACAACGTGAAACACGATATATCCTCCCTGCACGAGCGATTTAAGCAGCAATATGGCCATTCCGAAGCTCATGCAATGGCACAGCTTAGAGATCTGCCTCCTGTTTCGGGAGCGATCATTTGGGCTCGCCAAATTGAGAAACAACTCAATGGATATATGAAAAAGGTTGAAGACGTACTTGGGACTGAATGGGCGCTTCACGCCGAGGGACAGAAGCTTCTCAGTGATAGCAATCTTTTTCGCAATAAGTTGGATACTCGACCGATCTTTGAGGCATGGCTTCATGACGTGCAGCGAAAGCATGTTACAATTTCTGGCAGGCTTTTTAATATAAATAAGATCCGTGCAGCAAACAATGCCTTGGAATTAGCCGTCAACTTCGACCATCAAGTGATCGCGCTCTTTAAAGAGACGCGAAACTTACAATGGTTGAATTACCCTGTTCCTCATCAGATCAACAACATATCGAAAGATGCAAAGCGTGTATATCCCTACGCTGTGAGTCTCATGGAAACTGTTCGGACATTCACACAAACCAGTCGTCAAATAGCCGAAATGGCCGATGTTCAAATACTTCTAAGTGGGTACCAGCACGAAGTCCAGGCCTTGATTGCTCGTGGAGTTTCTCTGAAATGGGAGTCGTTTGTACACTCATATGATATCCACATCAAACCCACGTATACAAAGGGTTCAATTGAACCTACTATCGCCAATAGAACCGAGAGCAAACATGTGCAATTTGTTCGCGAAATCGCTGCCTCAGTTGCCTTATTACAAAGCAAGACAGAAACGCTTGCTTCCATCAATGCGACGATTCAGAAAACCTTGGCAGAGTTAGATAAGTGTCCTTACGAGATAACTGCATTCCAGGCCCGTTTGGAAACGATTCAGATGGCTGTTGATCAATTGAACCTTGAGAACTATGTCAACTTGCCTTATTGGGTCAGAGAAATGAATGACCGGATTAAGGTCACTCTTCTGAGACGTCTGCAACAAGCAATCGAAGTGTGGATTGATACTTTTGAAAATGAACGATCTGACGGTGTGAACGACGACAGCCGCAGAAAGCACTTCAGTATCTTGACCGAGTCTCCCCCTGAGAACAAGCCATCCATGAAGCGACTGGTACACGAGATCTCCATGCGCAACCAAGTCATCTACTTGGATCCGCCATTAGAATATGCCAGAGCTAGCTGGTTTTCCCAGCTACATGAGTGGCTTGGGGTCGTATGCCATCTTCGTAAGGTCAAGGCTTCTCGGTATGTCATGACCTTGGGAACGACTAATGATCCGGAAGAGCTGTTCACAGAACTCCCGCGAGATTGTGCAGATGAACTTCTGAGAGCCTACAAATGCGTTGAAGCAAAACTGCATGAAGTTAGCCTCTACGTTGACAAATGGCTACAGTTTCAATCACTATGGGATCTCCAATCTGATCTCGTGTATGAAACCTTGGGTGAACAACTCTCGAAGTGGCTCCAGCTCTTGCAAGAGATCAGGAAGACTCGCTCCACTTTCGACACAACTGAAGTGAGTCGATCGTTCGGGCATCTTACCATTGACTACGATCAGGTCCAGACAAAGGTCAATGCCAAATATGATCAGTGGCAACACGATATCTTGATCAAATTTGGGAGTCGCCTTGGAAACCGTGTTCGTGAAGTCTATGCTGAGATTGAAAAAGCACGACGTGATCTCGAAGTACAATCCTTAGAAGCATCGTCCACGGCACAAGCTGTGCAATTCATCACCATTGTACAGACCTGCAAGCGGAGGGTAAAGGCTTGGGGCCCAGAGGTAGAGACTTTCAGGCAAGGACAAACCACACTTGTTAGACAAAGATATCAATTTCCTATGGACTGGCTAGGAGTGGAGCAAATCGATTCTGAGTGGACTGCTCTCAATGAAATCCTAGCTCGAAAAGCTAAAATCGTGGAAGATCAGACCGACGCTTTACGTGCCAAGATTACTGCAGAGGACAGGGTAGTTGGAGAGAAAATTGCAGAGATCACTGCCCAATGGAACGAGGAAAAGCCTGTATCTGGCACCATTGCTCCAGATGTGGCATCTGCAACCCTCACTTCATTCGAAAGTCGCATCACAAAATTGCATGAAGAGTCGGAAATGGTTGCTCGCGCTAAAGAGGCTTTAGATCTTCCGGCAACTGCAGATACAGCACTTGTGGCTATTCTTGAAGAAGTCCAGGACTTCAAGTCTGTATGGGCTGCTTTGTCGACCATCTGGAAAAGCCTTAATGACCTCCGCGATATGCTGTGGACAAGCGTTCAGCCTCGAAAACTAAGATCCGCGATTGATGGCCTCATTAAGATGACCAAGGAAATGCCAAGTCGAATGAGACAATATGCTGCATTTGAGCATATACAAAACGTTCTTAGACAATTTCTCAAAGTTAATCCTGTGGTTACAGATTTAAAATCCGAAGCTGTCAGAGACCGCCACTGGAACAAAATCTTCAAAAATTTGAAACCCGGGAAACGCTATTCTCCAATTTCAATGACTCTAGGAGAAGTTTGGGATCTAAATCTTGTCTCCACTGAGAAGATAATAAGAGATATTATCGCACAGGCCCAAGGCGAAATGGCTTTGGAAGAGTTCTTGAGGCAGGTTCGCGAAGATTGGTCCAATTATTCACTAGATCTTGTGAACTATCAGAATAAGTGCCGTCTTATTCGTGGTTGGGATGACTTGTTTGCGAAATGCAGTGAAAATCTGAACTCCCTACAAGCAATGAAGCATTCTCCTTATTACAAGGAATTCGAGGAAGAAGCTGCGTCATGGGAAGATAAACTTAATCGCGTACACGTACTTTTCGATGTATGGATTGACGTCCAGCGCCAATGGGTTTACCTTGAAGGAGTTTTCACCGGAAATGCAGATATCAAACATCTCCTACCAATTGAGTCTTCAAGATTCCAGAACATCAATTCTGAATTCTTCGCAGTAATGAAAAAGGTCTACAAGCAACCGTTTGTATTGGATGTACTCAACATATCTGGTGTTCAAAAATCATTAGAACGTCTTGCAGAGCTTTTGAACAAGATCCAAAAGGCTCTTGGTGAGTACCTTGAAAGAGAGCGTGTGTCATTTCCAAGATTTTACTTCGTTGGTGATGAAGATCTGCTTGAAATCATTGGTAACAGCAACGATACATTACGGATTGCTAAGCACTTCAAGAAGATGTTTGCCGGCTTATCTGGTCTAATCATGGATGAAGAGCAAGTAATTTCAGGATTCACGTCAAAAGAGGGCGAGGAGGTCAGACTCAAGAAGGAGATATCCTTGATCAAGACTCCAAAAATCAACGACTGGTTAACTTTGCTCGAAAACAGTATGAAGTCAACGCTCGCCGAATTGCTTGCAGAGGCTGTTGAACAGTACGAGGCTATTTTCACCGCGGATGATGTAGACCAGGAAGCCCTAAATCAATACATTTCTGCATTCCCTAGTCAAATCGTTGTCTTGGGTACGCAAGCTGTTTGGACCTCTTGTGTAGAAAAAGCGCTTGAAAACGAAGGCGCCGATTTGCAAAAGTTATTCGACCAGGAAGTCAAAGTACTTCGCCTTCTTGCATCCACCGTTCTCGGTGACCTTGACCCAATTCAGAGAAAACGATGCGAGCACCTCATCACTGAGTGCGTCCATCAACGAGATGTCATTGAAAAGCTACGTAACCTCAATGCAAGTACCCCTAATCATTATATGTGGCTTCTGCAAATGAGGTATGTCTACAAGCCAGAAGGCGATTTCCTGCAACGCCTTTACATTAAAATGGCCAACGCGAAGCTCAATTACGGGTTTGAGTATTTGGGTGTAGCAGAACGTCTTGTCAGAACACCATTGACAGATCGATGTTTCCTGACACTCACGCAAGCTCTTTGTCAGCGCCTAGGTGGCTCGCCTTACGGTCCAGCAGGTACAGGAAAGACCGAGTCTGTGAAAGCTCTAGGTGTTCAGCTAGGTCGTTTCACTCTAGTATTCTGTTGTGATGACACTTTCGACTTTCAGGCTATGGGGCGCATTTTCCTGGGTCTCTGTCAAGTTGGTGCTTGGGGTTGTTTTGACGAGTTCAATCGACTTGAGGAGCGCATATTATCTGCGGTTTCTCAACAAGTTCAGAACATCCAGCTCGGTCTAAAACAAGGCGCAGAGGATGAGAAGGCACAAATTGAATTGGTTGGCAGACAATTGCACGTGAACGCCAATACCGGACTATTCATTACAATGAATCCAGGTTATGCTGGCCGATCAAACTTGCCAGATAATTTGAAGAAACTATTCAGAAGTGTTGCTATGTCCAAGCCTGACAAAGAGCTTATCGCGGAAGTCATGTTATACTCACAAGGATTCAACCAAGCGAAACAGCTTTCTAAGCAGACTGTACCCTTTTTCGATAGCTGTGCTGCGCGACTTTCCAAACAAGCACATTATGACTTTGGGTTGCGTGCCTTGAAGAGTGTGCTTGTCAGTTCTGGTGGGCTCAAACGTGCTCGTCTAACAAATTCCGATGGTAACCTCGGGCCCGAAGAGGAAGTAGAACCACAAATTATTGTACAGAGTCTTCGAGAGACAATTGCCCCTAAATTAATCAAGAGCGACGTGGAAATAATGAGAGCCATCGAAGCAGAGTCATTCCCCGGCGTTGAATACGTTCCCGCTAGCTTAGACGACCTTCAGAATGCTATCAAGAGCCTTGCTAAAGAGAAGCATTTGGTAGTGAATGATACCTGGATGACCAAAATTCTTCAGCTCTATCAAATTCAAGGCATCCATCATGGTGTGATGATGGTCGGAAATTCTGGTTCTGGAAAGTCAGTGGCTTGGAAGGTCCTCTTACAAGCTTTGCAGCAAGTTGAAGGAGTCGAAGGGGTGTGCCATATTATAGACTCAAAAGTCATGTCGAAGGAAGCTCTATACGGTAACCTCGATTCAACTACTCGTGAATGGACCGATGGTCTATTCACAAGTATCCTCCGCAAGATCGTAGATAATTTGCGTGGTGAGGAGTCAAAGAGACACTGGATCGTTTTTGATGGCGATGTAGATCCTGAATGGGTTGAGAATTTGAACAGTGTTTTGGATGATAACAAACTGCTCACCCTACCTAATGGTGAACGTCTCAATCTTCCCGGAAACGTCAGAATCATGTTCGAAGTTGAAACTTTGAAGTACGCTACTCTGGCAACTGTAAGTAGATGTGGTATGGTCTGGTTCAGCGAGGACACTGTTACTCCCAACATGATGGTTACCAATTACCTAGAAAAACTGAGGTCTGAGGCCTTCGAGGATCTCGATGAAGATGCCGTTGCAACAGGACAAAGTGCCGCCCAAGCGCTGGAGATTCAGTCTCACGTGGCGGACCTTCTTCAGACATTCCTCACAACAGAAGATTTCATCATTAATGCTTTGGAACGCGCCGAAGGATTCAATCACATCATGGATTATACTGTATCTCGCGTTCTCAACACACTCTTCTCTCTTTTGAACAAGGCCGTACGAGACATTATCGAGTATAATTCTCAACATGTCGACTTTCCACTTGACCCAGATCAAATCGAATCATTTATCGCGAAAAAGCTTCTTCTCGCGCTTGTTTGGTCGTTAACTGGTGATTGCCCATTAGGAGATCGTAAGAGCTTTGGAGATTGCCTCGCCGGGTTGGCTACATTTGGAAATCCAATATTGGGCGACAACTCTTCTCTCATCGATTTTGATGTGACTCTACCTCAAGCTGAATGGTCTTCATGGCAAAATCAAGTACCCACTATCGAAGTCAATACGCACTCCATCACGCAAACTGATGTGGTCATTCCTACTCTTGATACAGTGCGTCACGAGGATGTGTTATACTCCTGGCTAGCAGAACACAAGCCCTTACTTTTGTGCGGTCCTCCTGGTTCCGGAAAAACCATGACTCTTTTCAGTGCTCTACGCAAACTTCCCAATATGGAAGTTGTTGGACTCAATTTCTCTAGTGCAACTACTCCAGATCTGTTAATTAAGACGTTTGAGCAATACTGTGAGTACAAGAAAACTGTGAATGGAGTCATGCTCTCACCTACTCAAATTGGTCGCTGGCTTGTGCTTTTCTGCGACGAAATCAATTTGCCCGCCCCAGATAAGTATGGCACGCAGAGAGCCATCTCTTTCTTGCGTCAGCTTGTGGAGCAGAACGGATTTTGGCGCACGTCAGATAAGACCTGGGTCACGCTTGATCGCATTCAGTTTGTGGGTGCTTGTAATCCTCCAACAGATGCTGGTAGAACACCCATGGGAGATCGTTTCTTGCGACACGCACCACTCATTATGGTTGATTATCCAGGAGAACTGTCCCTCCAGCAGATTTACGGCACTTTTAATAACGCTGTTCTCAAGATTATTCCCGCTTTGAGAGGCTACTCTGAAGCATTGACAAAAGCTATGGTCCGATTTTACACCGAGTCACAGCAACGCTTTACTCCTAAAATTCAACCTCATTATGTGTACAGTCCCCGTGAGCTTACCCGTTGGGTTCGCGGCATTTACGAAGCCATACGACCACTTGAGACACTTAGTATTGAAGGTCTGGTCAGAATCTGGGCTCATGAAGCTCTGAGATTATTTCAAGACCGTCTCGTGGCTGAAGATGAACGTAAATGGACCGACGATGCTGTCCATCGCATTGCAACTGACTTCTTCCCTACCATCGATGAAGATAAAGCTCTTGGAGGACCAATTCTGTTCTCCAACTGGCTCTCGAAGAACTACGTCCCAGTCGACAGAGAGCAATTGAGAGAGTTTGTTAAGGCGCGTTTGAAGACATTCTGTGAAGAAGAGGTTGACGTCCCACTTATTTTGTTCAACGATGTTCTGGAGCACGTACTTCGTATTGATCGTGTGTTCAGACAACCACAAGGTCACTTGATTCTTATTGGAGTCAGTGGAAGTGGTAAGACAACACTGTCTCGATTTGTTGCTTGGATGAATGGTCTCAGAGTCTTCCAAATCAAGGTTCATGGTAAATATTCCGCTGAAGACTTCGATGACGATCTACGAGATGTACTACGTCGATGTGGCTGTAAGGGAGAGAAGATATGTTTCATTATGGACGAATCAAATGTCCTCGACTCCGGTTTCTTGGAAAGAATGAACACCCTGCTAGCAAATGCTGAAGTTCCAGGTCTTTTCGAAGGCGATGAATTCGCATCGTTGATGACAGCCTGCAAAGAAGGTGCCCAGCGTCAAGGACTCCTATTGGATTCCCAAGAAGAGCTCTACAAATGGTTCACCGGACAAATTGTGAAGAACCTGCACGTTGTTTTCACCATGAACCCTCCTGAAGATGGCTTATCTTCCAAGGCTGCAACTAGTCCTGCTCTCTTCAATCGTTGCGTACTGAATTGGTTTGGAGATTGGTCTGATCAAGCACTATTCCAAGTAGGCACAGAACTGACCCAATCTGTTGATCTCGATCGACCAAACTTCACAGCACCAGACAGCATTCCAGTTGCATATCGAGACCTTAGCTTGCCAGCAAATCATAGAGAGACGATTATCAATTCAATGGTGTACATTCATTATTCACTACACCGATTCAATGTCAAATTGTTTAAGCAGCAAGGCAAAGTAACATTCCTCACACCTAGACACTTCTTAGACTTCGTGGCTCAATACGTCAAACTGTACACGGAGAAACGAGATGATCTCGAGGAGCAGCAAAGACATCTTAATGTCGGTTTGGAAAAGCTCAGAGATACTGTCGATAAAGTGCGCGATCTTAGAGTTAGCCTGGCAGACAAGAAAGGTCAATTGGAACGCAAAGATGCGGAAGCCAATGAGAAATTGCAGCGCATGGTGGCGGACCAACGAGAGGCTGAGCAACGTAAAACAACTTCACTCGAAATTCAAGCTGCTCTAGAAATACAAGAAAAGGAAGTCGCTGAACGTCGTGAGGTTGTACTCAACGATTTGGCCAACGCCGAGCCTGCTGTTATCGAAGCTCAAAAGAGTGTTAGCAACATCAAGCGACAACATCTAACTGAGGTTCGTTCCATGGGTAACCCACCTCAGGGTGTCAAACTTGCTCTGGACTCAGTCTGCACTCTCCTTGGCCATAAGATCGAGAGTTGGAAGACAGTACAGGGTATTATCAGAAAAGATGACTTCATTGCCAGCATTGTCAACTATGACAACGAGAGGCAGATGACAAAGAATCTGCGTGTAAAGATGCGCAACGAGTTTCTTTCAAACGATGACTTCACTTACGAAAAAGTTAACCGTGCCAGTAAAGCTTGTGGACCGCTTGTTCAATGGGTTCAGGCTCAAGTCAACTACTCTGAAATTCTTGATCGTGTAGGACCACTGAGAGAAGAGGTTGGTTTGCTCGAGGAACAAGCTCTACAAACCAAAGCTGAGGCCCAAGCCATTGAGAACACTATCAACGCATTGGAACAAAGTATTGCAACTTACAAGACAGAATATGCAGCTCTGATCAGTGAAACACAGGCTATCAAGTCTGAGATGTCAAAGGTTCAATTCAAGGTTGATCGTAGTGTTCGATTGCTTGACAGTCTTTCTTCTGAACGAATACGCTGGGAGGAGGGGAGCAAGTCGTTTGAGACACAAATCAGCACACTTGTGGGTGACGTCCTTGTTGCCGCCGCTTTTCTTGCATACAGTGGTCTCTATGATCAGCAATACCGAAAGAACATGATGGAAGACTGGTTACATCAACTCCATTTGTCTGGAGTCAATTACAAACAACATAATCCAGTCACTGAATATCTCTCAAGTGCCGATGAGCGACTTGGATGGCAACAAGACACTCTACCAGTAGATGACCTTTGTACTGAAAACGCTATCATATTGAAACGATTCAATAGATATCCATTGATTATTGATCCTTCTGGTCGCGCTACAGAGTTCTTACAGAAGCAGAGCAAGGACAGAAAGCTTACCGTCACTAGTTTCTTGGATGACTCTTTCACTAAACAATTAGAAAGCTCCCTTCGTTTTGGAAATCCTATCCTTATCCAAGATGCTGAATACTTGGACCCAATTCTTAACCACGTCCTCAACAAAGAGTATCAAAAGACTGGTGGGCGTGTCCTCATCCAGCTTGGGAAGCAAGAAATCGATTTCTCGCCCGCGTTCAAGATTTATCTTTCCACCAGAGATCCATCTGCAACATTCGCACCGGATATTTGCAGTCGCACGACATTTGTCAATTTCACAGTCACACAGAGTAGTTTGCAAACACAGTCGCTCAATGATGTTCTCAAATCTGAACGACCTGATGTGGACGAGAGACGCTCTAATCTTATCAAGTTACAAGGCGAATTCAAGGTTCATCTTAGGCAGCTCGAGAAGCGCTTATTGCAAGCCTTGAACGAATCACGTGGCAATATTCTTGATGATGACAACGTTATTGAAACTCTTGAGACCTTGAAGAAGGAAGCTGCTGAAATCTCCGTGAAGATGGGCAACACTGAAGGTGTAATGGCTGAGGTTGATGAGATTACACTCCAGTACAATATCATCGCACGCTCTTGCAGTGCCATTTTCGCCGTTCTTGAACAATTACACTACCTCAACCATTTCTATCAATTCTCTCTACAGTACTTCCTCGACATATTTCACTCTGTGCTAAAGGGTAACAAGCGACTAGAATCAGAGACGAACCACGATAGACGTCGGGATATTATCGTTGAAGACTTGTTTGTCACCGCCTACCAGCGTACATCCCTGGGACTACTCCAGAAAGACAAGATTACCTTAGCAATGCTTCTCGCCCAAGCAGCTCCATACAAGATGGATAAGAGTCTTATTGACGTCATTCTAGATGAGACTGTGGTTGGCACTGATTTGTCAACAGATGGTGACATGAAGGATGAAGTCATGGGCAATGCAATTAAACTTCCTGCTTTCAAGGGTAAACTTGAGGGTGTGTCTTCTGAAGCTTGGGATCGTTTCTTATCCGAGGAACTGGCAGAAAACTTCGTTCCTCAAGTCTGGGATGATAATGTTGAAAAGAGAGATCAAGAGCTTATATCCTTATTGCTTATCAAGCTGTTCCGGCTTGATCGATTTGTTCCTGCCGCTGAGCGATTTGTTACTGCAGTATTTGGAACTGGCCTTCTTGACATCACTGAGGACCTTAAGCAAATTGTCGAGCAAGTGTCTGCAAGCCGTCCTATTGCACTTTGCTCAAGCCCTGGGTTTGATGCAAGTTACAAAGTCGAGAACCTGGTAGAGCAATCACGAGCCGCGTGTACCAACATTGCTATGGGTTCTAATGAAGGGTTAGCAACCGCTGATAAGGCTATCAGTAATGCAGCTGCCAATGGATCATGGGTCCTTGTCAAGAACGTTCATTTGGCACCAACCTGGCTACAGAGTCTGGAGAAACGTATGGATTCACTCAAACCCCATGCAAACTTTAGATTGTTCTTGTCAATGGAATCCAGTCCTAAGATTCCTGTCAATTTGTTGCGAGCATCTAGAGTGTTGATGTACGAGCAGCCCGCGGGTGTCAGAGCCAACATGAAGGATTCTATGGCATCGCTTTCTACCAGGGGTACAAAGACTCCTGTAGAGAGGACAAGATTGTATCTTCTCTTGTCTTTCTTGCACGCTGTTGTTCAAGAACGTTTGAGATATGCTCCTAGTCTTGGATGGAAAGGGTTCTGGGAGTTCAACGATAGTGATGTAAGTCTGCCATACCCAGTTTCCTTTAACTATACTAACCTCTTATAGTATGAATGTTCTGCGTACATCATCGATACCTGGGTGGAAACAGTAGCTGCAGGACGATCTAATGTGGCCCCACAAAATCTCCCTTGGGATATGCTTCGCACACTCATCGTAGAGACATATGGTGGTAAAATTGACGACGAAGGAGATTTCGCACGTCTCACACAACTTGTTCACTCTTTCATGACCCCAGCCGCCTATGACATCGGTCATAAATTGGTCGAAGGTGCTGCAGGTGATGAATCCGAGACTGGAAACTTAGTCGTACCAAGCGGAACTACCATGAAAGATTTCACAGAATGGGTTAAGAAATTACCCGAGCGTGAACCTCCTACTTATTTGGGTCTACCGGCTAATGCGGAGAAATTGTTGTTGGTGGGACAGGGTCGTAGCATGATTCAGAACCTTGGTAAAATTACTGAGATGTTGGATGAGGGTGAACAGATCATGGCGGAAGCCGCTTGATAGATATCAAGGTTAATGTGATGGATGAGAGAATGGAGGATGTTAGATTTCATTTGTCAAAGGATGGTTAATAAGAAGATACATTGAAGGGCTCTGTGAATAGATTTTCATTTGTAAATTGTAGATTCTAGCGGAGATTCTGATATTTTATGGGTTTTTATTGCATAGCACAACATAGCCTGCAGTGTGAAAGATTAAAGGAAGATGTGTTGGTAATCAAGTGCTTCGTGGTAATACACTTCATGCGATAGATACTATTTTGGTTCTGGTGATGATGATGATGATGATGATGATGATGATGATGATGATGATGATGATGATGATAATAAAGGTATATACATATTCCTTGATTCAAAAAAGATAATCGCTGTGATAGATATCTGTGATAGATATACACATATACACATGTATTCGCAAACTCGCTCTCCTACTTACTCGTATTCTGATATTTGTAAATCGAGAATCAAAGAATTATATATATATAAAATTGTAAATATCAATATCAATATCAATATCAATATCAATATCAATATCAATATCAATATCAATATCAATATCAATATCAATATCAATATCAATATCAATAT
>PQXL01000540.1:0-24050 GCA_004916875.1 Botrytis galanthina
ACAATACAACACAATACAATACAACACAATACAATACAACACAATACAATACAACACAATACAATACAACACAATACAATACAACACAATACAATACAACACAACACAACACAATACAATACCGAAAACAGAAGCTTCCTCTACCTATCTACGTCCCTCTTGAGCAGTCAGTCCCTACTACCTAGGTATTCATCTGCAAGAAAAACTACCCTCCCTGGTACACTCACTCTCTCGTGTCCGGAATACAACAAAGTCACACTCACACCTCACGCTTCACACCTCGCCGCAGCTTCATCCTCACACAACCTTTTCTAACTTCTCTCCTCAAACTTAAATTTCTCTGTATTATTATAATTTATCCATCATCCATCACCTTTTCTTTTGACCTTATCACCCCATTCATTCCCTTTCCACCTATTTTATCAGGGTCTGTCCTGTTTTAAAATTCCTTCCAATCGGAAATCGGCATTGTCGCTTCGTAGTGGAGATCAAAAGTTGTCGACCTGACAAGGGAGACAAGCCGTTGGACTTTCTACTAGAGAAAAGACATCCACTTCACACATCTTCAAAAGAGTCGAGGTAATTCTTACTTTACTCTCAATCATTGTCATACTTCTTCCCCCTTTCTCTCCATTCAAGAGCGTCATGCAATCGTGAAGTCTTCTTTGACTCACCACTCACTCACCCACCCATTCATCTCAACCTAACAAAATTGCAGCTCGTCCACTCCTTGACACCACGACCTCGTATTTACATTTACCCATCGAAAAATCCGACACCGTCGAAGCGGGTAACTGACATTTTTGTCTTCATGGTAGACGGAAAATTCTTTGTTACGACTTAGCAGCCTGGCTGCATATACAGAGACCAAGATGGGGGATTCTACAATAGCACATACTATCGCGATCCTGCAAACTCTCGCATTATCGAGTCTCGAACTTCCACCAACGAATGTCTACGGCAACAAAGGGATTAGGTTACCAGGTGCAGCAACATCAGAAAAGCTTGCCCTCGAACGAGAACTTACGGCCTTGGTATCAAGAGTTCAAAGATTAGAAGCAAAGGCGATCACAGTCAACAACCAAGCCCTACCAGATACACCGAATGAATTAGGAGCCCCATCTGCTTTTGCAGATGTCCTCACCGGTGCTCCATCCCGTGCCTCAAAGAGTACTACATCCCGACAACAACTCGTAAATTCGTTGCTTGCCGCTAGAGAAGCGCCCACCGGCGGTGAAAGACCTCCCAAATTTACAAAATTGAGTGACGAGGAACTCGAAGCACTCCGCGAACATGTCGACGATCAATCAAAACAACTCGATAGTCAAAAATCCGAGTTGGCCGGTGTACATGCTCAACTGTTTGAGCAGAAGCAAAGACAAGAACAAGCACTCAATGTTCTCGAGGTCGAACGCGTAGCAGCTCTCGAGAGAGAGCTGAAGAAGCATCAACAAGCCAACGAGGCTTTCCAAAAAGCTCTACGGGAAATAGGAGAGATTGTCACAGCTGTCGCTAGGGGTGATCTCAGTAAGAAAGTACAAATCCACTCCGTGGAGATGGACCCTGAGATTACAACTTTCAAGCGGGTAAGCATAACATGTCAGAGTTTTCCCCATCCACCCTCTCTAACTCTTTCTTCAGGTTATCAATACTATGATGGATCAGCTTCAGATATTCTCTAGTGAGGTTTCTCGTGTCGCTAGAGAGGTCGGCACAGAAGGTATTCTCGGTGGACAAGCCAAGATTTCTGGTGTCGATGGTACATGGAAGGAGTTGACTGACAATGGTATGTATTTACTACTTTGGATGCCTTGCTTGAATTATCTGGGCGGACTTACTAATTATTTACAGTCAACGTAATGGCACAAAATCTCACCGATCAAGTGCGAGAAATTGCTTCCGTCACTACTGCCGTAGCTCATGGAGATCTCACACAAAAGATTGAAAGACCCGCTCAGGGTGAGATACTCCAACTGCAACAAACTATCAATACCATGGTGGATCAACTGAGAACGTTCGCCGCCGAGGTCACCCGCGTAGCAAGAGATGTAGGAACCGAAGGTATTCTTGGGGGTCAAGCAGAAATCGAAGGCGTCCAGGGCATGTGGAATACATTGATAGTGAACGTCAACGCTATGGCCAATAACCTCACGACACAAGTGCGCGATATAGCCATTGTCACAACAGCTGTCGCAAAGGGAGATTTGACACAGAAGGTTCAGGCAGAATGTAAGGGTGAGATCAAGCAGTTGAAGGAGACTATAAATTCCATGGTGGACCAATTACAACAATTTGCGCGAGAAGTCACAAAGATTGCTAGGGAGGTCGGTACCGAAGGTAGACTGGGTGGGCAAGCGACAGTGCATGATGTTGAAGGCACTTGGAGAGACCTAACCGAAAATGTGAATGGTATGGCCATGAATCTTACAACACAAGTGCGAGAGATCGCAAAGGTTACCACCGCTGTCGCTAGAGGAGATTTGACCAAGAAGATTGAAGTGGAAGTTCAGGGAGAAATCGCTTCGCTGAAAGATACCATCAACACCATGGTGGACAGACTTGGCACATTCGCTTTTGAGGTTAGCAAAGTCGCCAGGGAGGTCGGAACTGATGGCACCCTTGGTGGGCAAGCGCAGGTTGATAACGTCGAAGGAAAGTGGAAAGACCTCACCGAAAATGTGAACACCATGGCCAGAAACTTGACTACTCAAGTACGAGGTATCTCGACGGTTACACAAGCTATTGCCAATGGAGACATGAGTCAGAAGATTGAGGTTGCTGCTGCGGGTGAAATACTCATACTAAAGGAAACCATAAATAACATGGTGGACAGATTGAGTATCTTCTCCAATGAAGTGCAAAGAGTCGCCAAAGATGTGGGTGTGGATGGTAAGATGGGTGGTCAAGCTGACGTTGCCGGGATTGGCGGCCGTTGGAAAGAGATCACGACGGATGTCAATACCATGGCGAACAACTTGACAACGCAAGTGCGCGCCTTTGGTGATATTACCAACGCCGCAACCGATGGCGACTTCACAAAATTGATCACTGTCGAGGCATCTGGAGAGATGGATGAGTTGAAACGAAAGATCAACCAGATGGTCTACAATTTGAGGGACAGTATTCAAAGAAACACCTTGGCTAGGGAGGCTGCCGAATTCGCCAACAGAACGAAGTCTGAATTCTTGGCCAATATGTCTCACGAGATTCGAACACCTGTTAGTACCACTCTATTCCCCGCTCTGTTTCTTCTGGACATGCGCTCGATTGCCTTTTTCAATCGTTTGTACTAGCTTGAACATTAAAATGTTCTACGTGGCAGGCTCTTTTGTTCATCACTGATCCTTTTTACCAATCTTTCATTTTCCTTAACCTCATGTATTTACTTTTTCGCTAACATTGGTGATAGATGAATGGTATCATTGGTATGACCCAGTTGACACTCGACACCGATCTTACTCAATATCAACGAGAAATGCTCAACATTGTTCACAACTTGGCCAACAGTTTATTGACCATCATTGATGATATTCTCGATTTGTCAAAGATTGAAGCAAACCGTATGATCATGGAGGAGATTCCATACACTCTTAGAGGAACCGTCTTCAACGCACTCAAGACTCTTGCTGTCAAGGCCAATGAGAAATTCTTAGATCTCACTTACCGCGTGGATAGCTCAGTTCCAGATCACGTGGTTGGTGATTCGTTCCGTCTACGACAAATTATTCTCAACTTGGTTGGAAACGCTATCAAGTTTACAGAGCACGGTGAAGTCTCTTTGACGATTCAAAAGGCCGAGCAAGATCATTGTGCGCCAAATGAATATGCAGTCGAGTTCTGCGTTTCTGATACTGGTATCGGTATCCAAGCTGATAAACTCAATTTGATTTTCGACACTTTCCAACAGGCAGACGGATCTATGACGAGAAAATTCGGAGGTACTGGTCTAGGTCTATCAATTTCGAAGAGACTCGTAAACCTTATGCGTGGAGATGTTTGGGTCAAGAGTCAGTACGGAAAGGGCAGTTCATTCTACTTCACATGTACAGTCCGCCTCGCAACTTCAGACATCAGCTTCATTCAGAAACAACTCAAGCCATATCAAGGTCACAACGTTCTGTTTATCGACAAAGGACAGACCGGTCATGGCAAAGAAATAATTACTATGCTTACACAACTTGGTTTGGTACCCGTTGTTGTCGACTCTGAACAGCATACCATTCTTCTCGGCAATGGAAGAACCAAGGAGAAGATTGCTTCAACTTATGATGTGATTGTTGTGGACTCCATCGAGTCCGCTAGAAAATTGCGATCAATCGATGAGTTCAAGTATATCCCAATTGTTCTCTTGGCTCCTGTCGTTCATGTCAGCTTGAAGTCTGCTTTGGATCTTGGTATCACTTCTTACATGACCACTCCATGTTTAACGATCGATCTTGGCAACGGTATGATTCCTGCCTTGGAGAATCGAGCTGCACCATCATTGGCGGACAACACAAAATCCTTCGACATTCTCTTGGCGGAAGACAACATCGTCAATCAACGCTTAGCAGTGAAGATTTTAGAAAAGTATCATCACGTCGTTACTGTCGTTGGCAATGGTCAAGAAGCACTAGATGCTATCAAGGAGAAACGATACGATGTTATTCTCATGGACGTTCAAATGCCAATTATGGTAAGTGCAATGTGCAATCACATTATAACGCGGGAAAAAGATAACTAATACTATTGCAGGGAGGATTTGAAGCAACTGCTAAGATTAGAGAGTACGAACGAAGTCTTGGAACGCAAAGAACGCCTATTATCGCACTTACAGCACACGCTATGTTGGGTGATCGCGAAAAATGTATTCAAGCCCAAATGGATGAATATCTTTCTAAGCCTCTGAAACAAAATCATCTTATTCAGACGATCTTGAAATGTGCAACTCTTGGAGGTGCATTGCTCGAGAAGGGTAGGGAGGTTAGGCAATCCGCTAATGAAGAGAGCCCCAACTCGCAAAATGGTAATCGCGGTACACAGCATCCTGCATCGAGTCCCACACCAGCCCATATGAGACCGGCTATCGAGCCTCGTGCATACACGACTACTGGCCCTATAAATCATGGAAGTGTGGAGAGTCCTTCACTTGTAACGGCAGATGCTGAGGATCCACTTGCGAGGGTAAGCACTTGCTGATTCACATTCTAAATTCCACAGAGCCTGTACTAAGCAGTTCTGTAGCTTCTAATGCGTGCGCATAGCAGCTAGTGTGAGATTCATCTTGGTCGAAGTTCGATGATATATGCATGGATTGATGGGCACAGAAAAGCTCTGCCATTATTTCCACTTTCTTTTTCGTAGATACCACCAACTGCGAGTACTTGTTATTCTTTTCGATTATCTCATCCAAACCTATTTTCAGAATGGCGAAGGGCGTTTTGGGGAAAGGGAATAAACCACGTTTCGTCAAATACATTTGGGCGAAGTATCTTTGTTTGGTGCATGGAATTGCCTTGTTTTATTTCACCCATCCGGGAAATTTCTCAGAGGGCTCAAATCAATTTACTTTCATAACACTCGTTCCTGTGCGAACTGGCAGTGTTTGCTACTATTACTACTTTTTTTTGGTGGTGGAGAATTATGCATTGATGAGAATCTGGTGGATGGTTTGATGGAAGGGCGGGGGATATTGAATGCTAGTGATTATGATGATGGATATGTATGTTGTGAGGGGTGAGGGGGTTATTGGAAGAGAGAAAGTCAAATGGATGTGAAAGGTTCGATGTATGTATGGAGATGAGAATAAATGAGAATCATGATGCACATTGAAATGGTGGGGATGATGCTGTGATTTAGGTGATTTTGAAATCTACTTCTAACGACTATTCGTGAGTAGCTTGAAAATTTTATTCTGTCTATTGAAGCTTGCGTCAGATTCTTGCTAAAGCTGAGGTCCTTTTCGTTGTTTGTGTGTGTATGTGTGTGCGTGTGTGCGTGAGAAAATAACAAGTGCTGGAGATATTTTCTAAATATACATATATGCATACTTATTGATGGGCTGTCTAGATTTTTACATTGTGTGTTGGTATGTCTATATTCAAAGTCCTGCTACTAGATGGTTATTTGATTACAAGACGACTTTATGTTCAGCGAGATATCTATCGATGGATGTTGTGTTCTGGAGGTTGGTGGAGTGAGTGGTTGGTTCGTTCGGTTGTTGATTGGGGTTTTTGTATGTTGTTTTGTTGGGTTGGGATTGGAGTTGGGGTTGGGATTGAATGATTTGTAGGGGGGGATTGGGTTGGGTTGGGTTCGGTTGGGTTGTGAGATGTGATGTGATGTGGGTGGGGGATGGAGTTATGGGTTATGGGTTGAGTGGAATGGGTTGAGTGGAATGGCTTTGGCGGAGGGAAGGGAGAGAGGGAGAGAGGGAGAGAGGGAGAGAGGGAACTTGGCTTGGATCTTAATCTTGATCTTGATTCCATTTTATACGCTATTTTATCTAGTTTTATCTTGTTTAATCTCGCTTCTGGGATTTTAGATCTACCCCCCTTCTTTTTCATCTTATTTACTACTTTCTTTCTCTTTACTTATCTTCTTCATTTAATATTTGATAATATTTTAGATTATTCTTTATTGTTCTTTCTACTTTTTCTTCTACTCTTCCCTTTACTCTTCCTTTTACTCTTACCTTCTCTCTCTTTCCTTCTCTCTCTTTCCTTCTCTCTCTTTCCTTCTCTCTCTTTCTCTCTTCCCCCCCCCCCTTTTTATAATAATATAATAAATAGCTTAATCCCTATAATATTTTTACTCTATATATTTATCTCAAGGGTCTTTTATATTTAATTTTCTTGAGTATAAATGAAATGATATACTCTTGTATTTTTGGTTTTTGGTTTTTGGTTTTTTGGATGTGAAAGTAAGGGGGGGTGATGAGTGATGATTGTGATGATTGTGATGATTGTGATGATTGTGATGATTGTGATGATTGTGATGATTGTGATGATTGTGATGATTGTGATGATTGTGATGTGATGATTGTGATTTGAAGAGATGAGAGAGAGGAGAAAGAGGAGAGAGAGAAGAGAGAGAAGAGAGAGAAAAAAGAGAAGAGAGAGAAAAAAGAGAAGAGAGAGAAAAGAGAGAAGAGAGAGAACTTCTATTAAAGGATACAAATTAAATCTATAGCAAAAGAGAGAAAGTAGAAAGAGGGGAAATATAGTATTCTGAGATACATTTATCGAGGGAGAATAAGAAAGTAGAAAGGAGGATATGAGATGGAGGTGGGGATGTAGATGTAGATGTGGATAAATAGGTATATATAGAATATGAATATATATATATGAGTAATTATTTAGTATTAGATGTTCTTATTGACTTCTTTTTTGTATGTATGTATGTATGTATATATGTAAATATATGAGTGCATGATTTCATAAAATAAACATCAATCTACCATACCCTCCCTCCCAACTTCTCAACTCCAAATCCTCGATTATCTTTTACATCAAGTCAGTCCGTCTCTACTTTTCACCAAGAAACAGATGAATGAACGAGTGAGTGAGTATATATCTCAATCATTTGTATGAAAATCGAATGAATGGTTTTATTACTCTTGAAACATAATGGATGTACTAGATTAGATCACATGTAATACCTAGGTAGGTAGTCAATACATTTAGTTTAGTTTAATCAACTCTCCAAGATTTCTAATTTCCATCACAGGAGAATATATTTCTTAAACTCATATATGCGTACATATATACATACATACATACGCGTATGATATCATTCGATTTTTGTTACATACAAAAAACAAAAAACAAAAAAAGATTGGTATAAATAGTACAAAGAGTACAAACAGTATCCATAATCGACTCATCATCTTCACCCGTAATTAATATTTCAAAATTGAAGAAAAAAACCAACCAACTAACGACATTAATTCCTTCCTTGATGCAATGCAAATGTGAAAAATAAAATCGGATCCCCATCATCCCTCATTAGAATGTCGTGATATATACAACCATCCAAAAAAACCCCCCATCCCAAAATCCGAAACTTGATCCTTATTTTCGCGATATCTTTTTCTCCTCATGTCATGTCATATTATACTATACATACTATGCCCAAACAACAAATGCAGCTGCAGCAAGCGCGACAACGATACTGGTGAATTTGGTTCCTCCCAGGGCTGCCGCATCGGAAGAAGCGGAAACTTTTCCGACGATGTAGGCAGGATCGTAGACCACGTCGCTCGTATCCAACGTGCCATTCCAACAGTATCGGTTGAAACAGGCGGTGCATGCATCGGGGACGGTCGTGTTGGTCTTGTACAGCGAGCGGGAGATGACGGCGCAGGCAACGCAAGTGGGCCACTCGGGATCGATGGTGGAATTACCCATGGTGGCGACATTGTAGCCGTTTTCGATGATGAGATTGCGTTCGGTGGCGTTGTAGGAGGGGTCGAAGGTCGAGACGTTGGATTGGTAGATGTAGGGAGCGTTGGGGATGTAGACGACCAAAGGGGTTGGGCCTGTGGAATTGGAGGGGTCGCAACCGAAGAAACTGGGGCGTTTGTTGAGTCCGAGGTTGACGAATGTGTTTTGGCCGGGGATCGAGGGGAATGCGGTTCCGTTTGCAATGGTTTCGTTTTGGGAACGCTCGTGGGTTGCAACGAGGGATGTTCCGTTGGGCCAGAAGTAGGTGGTGTCGGCGGATGAGTCGATGGCGAAGATTACATCTACCTCACGGATAGGTTGGATGAGAGGATAAAGAGGGATGTTTTGACCATCCTCACCACCATCAACCAAATCTAATTGAGTGGTTTGGGCATTGCGGTTGGTTTCATTGTTGAATGCGTAAAAGGGGTTAGGCTGATACTGCGCAATATCATTGTTGATGAATCCGATCTTGTCGAGAATGGCAGTGAACGCGTCGGTGACAATAGATGGAAGCGAACTTTGATTGGCTTGAATCAAGAATTGGTTGAAGAGCGAGGACGAAGTACCCATCACGTAGCCGACTTGATCAAAACCACGAACACATTGTTGTCCGTCGGGGATGGAACCAGCAGTGAAGTTTGATCCAATGTAACGAAGGGGTGCGAACCCATATGTCGTAGCATCCCATGAACCAAGCTCAAACGGATTGAATTCGTAGACTGTCGAGTTCAGTGATATGATCTCGGTGTATGGCGAGCGACCGTCAGCGACGAGAAAAGGCATAGGAATGTCGCCTTTTGCGAAGTTGTCCTGGAGTGCAATTGATGAAAAGGTATAAGCCGGTCCACCGTCTGTAGCATTAACCAATTGAAACGATAATGCGCGTCCCCAATAATCGGTAACTGAAGTATTGAAATTAAGAGGAGCATCTGCTTTTCCAGAAACCTCTTTCTTAATGGTACTATAGTAATCAGCAGTACTCAAGATCTGAATACCATCATCGTTAGGTCCTTCGAAAATCGAGTTTTGGAAGTTCCACACATCAGAACTATCTCGTAAAGTTTCGACACTACTAAAGTTGTTGGTATAGATTGATCCTACCAACCATCCACCGCCAGAAAGACCTGCAAGGTAGGTTGTAGCTTGTAAAAGACCTCCAATTTGTCCCGTGTTTGTTGAGTTGGCTGTTCGATCATCGGCAGCAGCGATGAATCCAGCACCATTCAACATTGCACGGTAACCTCCTCCAGAAATTGCTATACCGATATTCGGCAACGTAGATGCATTGCTGGAGACCTTATTTATGTAGGCGGTTGCATCGAATCCAGAAATGTTCATCCTTTCGAGGAAAGTTATCATGGGTTGAATGGTATTATTTCTTCGTAGTTCCAGCCATGATGTTTCATTGGCAGATAATTCACTGGCTTTTCTGACTGTTGGTCTCGTATCAGGACAATCTACTGCTCCTGGTGTGTAGCTTCCTGTTGGTGAATCTGGCAATGCACGCTTGATAGCATACATCGGTGCAGCTAACACTTCAGCAGCGATAATTTCGGGAGATGCATCTCGAGGTAGAACCAATTGACGAGCTATGGATGAGTTAATAAGCTTGATACTAGAAGTTTTTTGAAGTGATAATTACCATCACATATTGAAGACAATGCAACCGAAGCTACTATAGCTCCGAAGGCTTTCATATTGACTTGACTGTCTTGTGTTACCTGTAAGTTGGTAGGTAGGTAGAATATTTAAAAGAAAGCAAATATGAGAAAGAAATTCAAGAGAAGATATAATATAGTTAAAATAAAATAAAAGTAAAACTTTCTCTCACTCTCGCCTCTCGTTCACTCCCTCTTTCCCGTACTTGTTGGAAAAGATGATGTTTTGAATCAAAGGGCTCAAACGGGAACGGCAAAGCTAAAGAACGAGGCTCGGCCAGTTTATATGTTCGTATGACGCAGGTCCACGCTTTTTTCGGCCTAAACGTTAGCACGGGAGATCTACAGGGAGTCAAAGACGGCTAATGTACGCAAATTTCCGACTAATTGGTAACTTTTGGTTTGATTCGTTCAGAGAATTTGAGAAGAAAAAAGTAAATTGGGTGAAGAAATCCTTTGAGACGAGATGGGTGCAAGGTAGTTGCTAGTCAAGGAGAGAGGTAGTTAGGGTACCGGTAATATAATATTTAGCTAAATTCGCTCTGATGAGACCTCAGCCTTAACCTTGCGAGACAATGTAGCAAAATTCTCGCTGGTATGGATTACATTAGACGCATGTATGTATTAGACGTATAGAGGGATGGGGGTATGGCATGTATGTATTAGACGTATGTAGGTATGGAGGTATGGTACATGTACAGCTGTACCGGTCCACTAATGCATCTAACTACCTTTCACAGCCTTGTATGAGAATAGAACTAAGAAAGTGCTGATTATGTGGGGAAAGAAGATGTCAGAAACTGCGGTGAATTTCAAATTGTATACGGAGGAGAGGTGTTGGGAGCTGGAGGTACTCGAGTACGTACTCGAATGTTGCTAATTCGGTTCTTGACGACGGTAATGATGATAAATGGTAATGATTCTTCCGGCTACTTTTCGGGTGTCTTGTATGCAGGAGGAATGGAGGGGGAAAGGTAAAGTAAGGTAAGGTAAGGTAAGACAGCCCTCCTCTCCTGTCTTTGTGTACTCGGCAAGTAGGTAGGCACCTATGGAATGCGAGATACGAAATGCGAAGTGGTAAGAGTTTCGAATAGGAAAACACACTTATTATTACTGCGCGGATAATCGGCTTCTCCCGCTCTAGTGCCGCTATTCGGATTAGTTCGACAAGTCCGCTTTAATATAATCCATAGTCTAAACTCTCTTTATCAAGAAAGCTCGGCGCTTCGGTTGGCAAAATCTCCTTTGGCCTTTGAAGAGGCAGAGAGGATGAAATGAAGAATACCATACCAGCTCAGTGCTCACTCATCAATCAGGTACATCATGAGATATGCGGAGTAAGCATATTTATGCGAATCCTCCATCCACAAGGCGCAGTCGCAATTCCAAACAAAAGCAAGCTGAGCTCAATTAGGTCAAAGCCAAGTCTTAAGGGGAAAATGAGACCTGGAATGACAAACTAACCCTGTTTGGTCGAAAATCCTTATGGAGGGTTCCCCAGTTTAAAAGCAGATGTGGTATTTGTACAGACTAAATCTTATACACAGGACGGTATCGTATCGGATCCGTCGTATTGGTCGTGTTGATGTTGTGAATTAGGAATCGTATCGATCGTATGGACACTCTGTTTTGAGTTTGACGACGAGGATGTTGCTGTTTGAATTGAGTGGGGTCGATAGACGTTCCATCCGGAATGTTCGGTAAAGTTTAAAGAAGCCAGGTTAGAATATCAAACGAAGCTGCCAATGGAAACCAACTATATAAATGCCTCATCTCGCAATGTCATATATGCATCACTGCAAAGAACACCGCCATTACCATGGTGGCGGCTGCTCTCATGCGCGCGCTTCTTCCGTGCTTAATTTGGGTTGTTGGGTCTCTTGATAGGTGTTGGTGGAGTTTATCATCACATCACTCGTGGTCGGTGATTTGGCCAGCGATTCGGTCAGCGTTGTCATACAAACACACACCTCAGAACTTCGATTCCGATTTGACAATTACAGATACTCATTCTGATGTCCTCGTATATGCTATGCTGTACGATGCAAAGAGCTCTACACAGCCTTAGCACTGCGTAAGCTTCTATTCAAGTGACTTTTTCTGAATAATCATCATACACAAGCCACCACAAGTCACAATCATGACGAAAATCTCCCGTGGTATGCTTATCAGTTCTTGTCTAATTTGGGCTTGAGACTCTGGTTTCAAAGATATTGTATTTTACGAAGTGCTGTTAACGGTAGATGATTTCGTGTTTCAATCAGCAACATTGTCAAGGCAGCATCACTATAGAACATAACTGTTGTAGTGCATCAAATTCTTTATGCGATAATTTATAGTTCAGATATTAGTAATCTGCATGTATGAATTTCGTGCACCTTTCGTTGTGGTTTCACAAAACCGCACACTTCAGCATTTCAATTGGGATCTAACAATGATAGGAGCCTCTTTGGCGGTCAGATCATGCAAAATCAGGCACGGAGACATTTCTCTCCCTCGGACGCAAATAAATATCATCACCATCTACGTAGTTAGACAGTGGACTGATAAACACCTGCTTACTCAAGTGATCCTGACGTGCCGGCCATGCGGTGTCAAGTGATAAAGTCGGGTTGATTGCTAAACCCGTAGCAAGGCTTTAATCGTTTAATTTTCACATTTTCAGCGCAATTTTGGTTTACGCTCATCATTGACACGCTTGCCTGGTGGAGTATCATACAAGCTCATACAACTTTCATTTGCGTTATCAACTAACTCGGTCCATAGATGTTGAAAACATCATGTCACCCTTTTTATATTCTGCTCATTGCAAATACCATGCGTATGCAAATCTTGTAGTGGAACTCCTCACACATTGTCTATTGACTCTGACATAACAGACTCTTCAGGAAATTGCGAAGATCCACGATGAAGTCGTGCTCTCCTCCACAAATTACTGAAGCTGTCCCATACTTTACGCAAATCTCCCGTCCACGTCAGGCACAAAGCAATGATAATGACAGTCAGAGGAAGAGCAACAGCCCAGAATATCCATTGCGTGAATTCCATATTGCGAACGTCATTAGTATTCATGCCGAGTATTGAGGCGACAGTGCTGAGAGGTAAGAAGATGATGGTGACGATAGTGAAGATATAGATAGCGTTCTCTTGCCGATCCTTATTGGTGTTGATTACTTCGAGATTCTGTTGGGACGTTAGTTTACATGTTCCATGAATACTGTCGGATAATCTCTACCCATTCAAGAGTATATGTAGCACATTCACTCAGGCGTGTAAAAAAGTTGATTCGCTCTTCAATGACAGCCAAGCATTCACCAAGTAACATGCCTTGATGCGCAGCATGATTTCTATAAAATACCTCTCCCGATTCTTGCCCATGTTCAACACGATACTGTCGCGCACCCTCCAGAACTTCCTGCTGAGTTCTCAAAGTATCCAGTATGACTGATATTTCTTGCTTCAAAAATATGATTCGTTCTTGATGCCCGCGATCAAGTCGGTTCTTTTCAAAGTTATCATTCTAGATGAAACATTAAAGTCAGAGAAATCAATAAGAATACCCAATTTGGCAGCTTACCAAGTTCCTCATGTACTCGGAGTAGGTTTCGCTGATATTCGGTCGTGAGCCTGTACAATCTTGAGACAATTGAAGCGTGATCAATGAGACTATGTCAAATGGCACAAATACATGATATTTTGACAATGGATATTTCACTGTCGATTGGACAGTTTCCCTCAGACCGATTTCCCTGAGTTTTGAAAAACGATTCATATGAGTGTTAAATTTTTTGTGGTTTGTTGAAACCCCGACGGATAAGAGCAAGTGTATCCATGCCTGTGTTAGCTTTTTCGAGATGTCAAATTGAGTTCGTTGAGCAAGTGGTACATGAGAGAATATATCTTGGAATGTTTCCAGTGCTCTTACTTCTATTTCGAGCCGACTTGTAATCGATTTTATATCTTCTCTGGGCTTTTATACAAATTAGAACTCGAGTCAAGGTAATGTGACTCTCATACGCACAAGCAAAATGGGGTAAAGTGCCCCCCAATAACGTTCCACTGTAGGGCCATGGCAATCGAATGGCAAAAAGAATCGAAAGAGTACTTCGGCTGCATTTGCAAGGTTAACTTTCAGTATGTAGTTTCGGCGAAAATTAGCGTCGGACGTGGCCAGTTCTGATCTATCCTCCGTTAAGATGTCGTAGAAGTTCTGCCGGGTGCAAGGTTCAACGGCTTGGTACGCCATTCGATCGTTCAGATTGGTTTTTTGAACTAGGAATTTATCGATCTCTAGGAGATCCGCTTGCAATGCGGTATTTTCAATCCAGCTTACAGGTATATTATGCTTTGTTGTTTTCGGGTGCTTCCCAGGCATCTCCTTATGTGTACCGTGCCATGTGAGTATATTAACTTGGTGACATATATCTGCCTTTGAAATGCTCATTTCATGATTTAAGGATGATTCGCTTGGCTTAGAGACCTCTTCATCTTTTCTATCGCCCAAGAGAGACAGATCAGAATAATGCGAGGTTTTCTCCTTCGGATCTGTTTTGTGTGCTTCAGTAGTTTGAGTTGCATTAGTCAATCGGATATCCAATACGTCTGAGGCGACCAGGATTTCTGGTTGCAGTTTTTGAAACGATCTGTCACTGCTCTAGTCAGCAAACACACCAAGGTTGCTGTAAATACAAAGCAGGTCATAAATCTTACTATACATAAAATTCGACGTGAATCAAGGTTTTTTTCGCCAATTTGTGAATTTCTGGCCAGATCCCCGCCGTTATCACAACATCATTATACTTAAATTCATATTCGGTTGGCCACTTGTCCAGAAAATGTCTTTGAAAATCCTATTGTTTCGTAAAACGTCAGACAAGAAAGCCATTATCGAAACACTATACTTACAAACCAATTCTTGCATTCATCTAGGGGAATTGAAAACGTACTAGAACCATAACTACTTGAAACAAGAAGTGCGGACGATAGCAGTTGATGGCTCTGCTGACCATTCGATTGACTTGAACCAATTGATATCTTGTTTCTGTGTAGTTCGGATAGACTTGCTTCCGAAGACGATATTAAAAATGCTGGATTTAGTCAGTTGACATTTCAAAACTTCGAAGGGGCCTCACAGTTATCAATAGTGAGAAACCAAGCTTGGTTGATACAAAAGTAATGGCCGGCTGGAGTATCAGGAAGATGACAAACAGCTTGTTTGCTATTTCGGTCGTTATTTGCATTAGTGAAAGAAGAGTGCATCAGAGCTTTTGAAAAATGTGCCGATGGTGGTACATTCGATGACTTCGTTACCTCTGAGGAGGCTTGTAGAGAGAAATATGGCATACACAGCCATTTGACATCCTTTATCTTTGCATTTTCCGAAGGCGCCCCACTGCCCAGCGACTCTTTTATGGATTTTGGTACCATATGCCTTACTCTTGCCCCACTTGAAGCTTGGAATGGTTTCTCATATCTCTCTTTCAACCGCTCGAGGAATTTTGATACGCTATTTATATCTGATTTTCCGAGTCCTCTAAAGTCTGATATTGCACCCTGTGTGATTGTTTTTTAGATACTTTGTCTTCAACAGCAATCATGTCAAATGACATGAAAGACCAGCTTCCCAAACTCTCAATAAACCACGAATCTTTCTCTACTTACCTGAAATTTTTCGACACTCATGATATTGCCTGCGACATGACTAAACTTGACACATTAGTTCTACTCAAATTAAATAGTCATATGTCCTTACATCCAAGAAGAAAGTGGGGGTTCTCTAACAGAGTCAACTCCAGTTGAAGAGTATGTCAACTTAGCAGAACGAGTTCCTCCTGTGTTCAAATCTCCTGTATATCTAGAATTAGAGACATCGTATGGAATCCACTTTTTGGGTTTATCAGGCGCAGGGGCTACACCGATTGAGTTGTCGATCTGACTGGAGCTTTTTCCGAGTACGTTTATTTTTTCATGGCGCGAAAGACTGAAAGAATAAGTTGGGATCTCTTCGTCAGATGTATCTTGGTCGACTTCCTCTTCGCCTGTTTTCTCCAAACTGTCCCCATATCGTCTGGCGGTTCGATCCCGTTCTCTTTCCTGGGCTCTTCGAATGTTAGAGGAGGCGGGCGGAGGGATGGAAGTTTCCCGACGAAAGCTCCTTTGTTGTGGACGACCATGGCCTCTCTCTCTCTCATCCGTTCGATTTCTCGGATTGAATTGCGAAAGATATTCATCAAAACGGAGGGGTAGCATTGGAACTTGCTGGCCACCTCCGTTTCTAGATACGTAAGCTCGATTCATTTTGTCGCAATTTTATGTATAACGTTATAATACTATAAGACAAGTTACTAGCAGTGTTTAGAACGACACACATCCCCATTTTATAAACCAGAACTTTATTCACACCTATCTGAGGAAGAAATCCAGTAGTGTTCTACCACGTTGGCTGCAAGCATTAAAGCAGGTTTTTTGCATTGTAATAGAGGAGGAAACGCCCTGCGGGATCAAAAACAAATCAAAAAATGTTCGATACCTGGATACTTAGGTAGTCACCTACTGAATAGGTAGACGATGAACAGTGACATGCATCGGCTGAATCCGGCGGCAATATGCTGTCCTATCGGAAGCAGCGAATTAAGCCGATGATACTACGGAGGTACTATGAGTTTCTCAACACAAGCGAGACAAGTTACTCTGGGCCGTCTGGGACTCAGCTTCTGCAACGATAGCCTTCTATAGTTGATATTTGGCCCAGAACAAAACATGCGACAAACAATCTATCCACTCCACAGATAGATAGTGATAGATAAGGATAAGGTATTCTTCAACCCCTTGGCTGGACGAGTCTTGTGATATATGAGAGCAAAGCTATAGCCAGAAACACTGATATGTATACTGCGACAGCGAGGGCAACAGAGCAGAACTGGGAAAATATGTACATTACGGCCAACTGAATTCTGATAAAAGTAATAATTGTTTTTTGAGATTTAGAGTACATGTGTATTGTGCTGTTCAACATCGATTGTTGAGTTTGGAATCTGCATTGGTGTTTGGCTTCCTGAATGCCTGCGAACAACCTAATAACATGTGGAATTCCCGCTCCATGCCATGCGGGTGGTTAAATATTCGCTGCCATTCCGCTCCGGGTGATGAAGATTTTGGTAACTGTTACTGGACGAGGCAAGTGTTGATACCCTACGTATAGATTTAACTTGAGAAGCCCAAACTCTTGGTTTCTCTCGAGCAATAGAACCTTGACGAACAATATTAACGATTCCGAGGTATGGAATATGCATGCAGATTCTCCCTCTTTCCCCCTTCACATTCTCCTGGATATCGTTTCCATCGTCTTTTACAGTTGGATTATATAAACGTTCCCCTCAGTTTCCTCTGTCTCGGCATCAGGTAAGTGTCTAATCACTTCGGCACTCTTTTCAGTCACTATCTCTGTGCAAAAGTTACTTATCTCACCATTGCAAATATCTTTGATGACATTCATTCTCTCCAGGGCTTGTTCAGGTAGGGTGCAGTCATTCAAGCGCTGGTAAGCTAGAAAATTGAGTTCTGGTGGATTCTGGTGTTGACTATTTGCATTGAGATGCGAAAGCAGAAGTGCCATTGACGTTGAAAGAGCAAAGAAGTCTAGAGGTCATGAGCAAGATCAGAAAAGACGAAAGCTTCGACAGGCCATAAAGCGAACCAACATCTCCCGGCTGGCATCAACACAAGTCATCTTGAAGTACTTCTGTTCGTCAATACCGCTGCCTCTGTACATCATATTTGGAAGAGGAGTTGAACTAAAACCCCATATTAATATACCTAGGCTGAAAGGCGGCTACTTCCATCCAGTAGGTTCTCTGGTGACCCAGGTGTGAGATTGTGGAAAGTCACTGGACGCCAGAAATTTACCGGCATACTTTGAGAAACTCTCAATAATTCCGAGTCAATAGACGGGGTGATTGTGAAGTGATTGTGAATATGATCTCCCTTGAATCAGCGATTCGTGAGGATTGCGAATGAAGTGAAATGAAAGGTAATTTCAAACAATCAAAGTTCATCTATATTCTTGTGCAAAACTACATGTACCTATCTTGTAATTTCAGCGGATAGTCTGTTAATGAACGAGTGTGAACAATTTTTTTATTCGATAGGTGCAATACCCTGAGGAGAGATCACTTCATTTCCTCGTTTTGAATCTGAAAGCAATGCAGGTCAGCTCAATCTCTTATTAGCTAGCATTCGTCTAATAAATATTTCCAAGTTGGTACTTATGATTATATGGCCAATATATGTGTATTCATAAAGTTTGATCTCATAGTACCAAATGGAAATCAACTTTATGTTCTATCATCTCAACCTCTCTTGTTAGTATTACCTCAATACTCATGATTTGGAAGAACACGATATTCTATGATCTCACATACGAAGAGAATATAAATGCACCACCTGAATCCAGAATGGAACAAAATATCTCAAGATATTTCCGGGTCTTGTTCTAAACTCATAGCATTGAATATGTACTGAAGTCGAGCAACAAACAAATCATTACTCGTCCCAAGGATCATAATCCAGACTATTCAACGCCCATAAATCTTCTTCACAATCACATTATCAAAGCCGACAAATATCAAATAATCCTTAATATTCCCTATAAACAAACGCTACCTATGAATTACCTAATACAAGTCAGTGTGCCCTTTAACCTAACGGAAAAGATTCTTAAATCCCTCCATTAGCATGGCCCTATTTCTACCCTTTCTCTGCTGCGCCTGCAATAAATCTCCAGCTACTTCCTCTCCACCACTACTACCATCAACCGTCATCGATGAATGCAAAACGTTCTCCTTTCTGACCTCCTCTCCATGAGCAGCCGTAACAATTGGCAAAGCCAACGAGCTCTTTCCCGACGGAGACTTGGAAGCAGAAGAGCGCTTAGAATTCAACGAATCATCCAACGAGCCCGAGCTCTTCTTGCTTCTGAAACTTGCAAGACGCGCCATCATTGGACTGGCAGTTGTAGAACGAGCAGCTCCCGTACTAGTACTACCCTCTTTCTCATCAATAATCACAGCAAGTCGTGAACCCTGTCTTCCACCACTTGCATCCTGGCACATGGGGTATTCGTCATCGGGCAACGGCATACTATCGCTAGAGTTGTGACGAGCTTGACGATTGAGAACCATCGGTCTGAGACTATCTAGCTCGGTGGCCGTATGATCTTCTGCGCTCTTGTGAAGACTGGCAATGCTACCCGAGCGCTTTGTGATGCTGGAGATGCTTGCGTGGCTAATTTTGCGCATCATGGAGCTTGCAGATGCTCTGACCGTGTGTTCTCTGTGGGGTCTGGAGCCCATACCAGGGTAAGGGATGATATCGCGGGTCCAGACATCGGCGAGAAGGGTTTCAAGACGGACGCGCTCTGTGCGGGAAGGAGCGAGGATTGTAGGGCGATGTGGACCGGCTAGGGATTGAGATCTGTTTATCGAGAGCTGAGAAGCGGAGCTTGAGAGAGAAGGTTCGACTGTGGCACTAGTGTTTCTAACAATAACACTACGAGGAATGGTGGTTTGACCTTTCATTGTTGTTGCTCTGTGGATAGAGTTGCGTCGAGCAACAGTACCTATTGTAGAATTGATTAGCCGAAAGAACAGATACATATTAGAAATATCTAAGACACACCTGGCTTTCCATAGACGGTTCCCATCGGCTTGATATCAAGTGACAATGACGCAGTCATTTCTTGTTGAACTGTGCTATTGCATTGTTTGCCAGAACGATCGATCAAACGGCTCTTCCACTCCAACTCTTCTTTTGCCGAGCATGCGCTCACTATGATTTCAAAGAGTTGAGAGATGTGCTCAAATACGATCTTCCAGGAATGGGGTGCCGTGTGACACTGTAAGCCTATTTCATGTTAGAAATTATGTACAGAGCCATTGGGCTTGGGAAAATCAAGCAAGAAAAATTGGTAATACCTTTACCGTTATCAACATCCTCCACAGTGAGCTCACTGATCGGAATACAAACTTGAATAGCATAAATCTCATCTTGTGTTCCGGACGGCTGAGCAAGAACGAAGAATTTTTCATACATGAGAGCTATGAGGTACTGTCCGGTGATGTTACGGCCTGCAACAGTGTCTTGTGTCTGCCAACAAACATGAAGCACACCACACAAATGGTTCTGCTCAAGCATACGGACCTTATCACGAGATCTACTTTCCGGCTGGGTAATGTTAGCAGGAGAAGGCATTTCATCGAGACTCGAAGACTTGCCTGGCTTGTAAAAAGTAAACGATCCTGCAATAGCCATGTTCTTGACATAGCAGTTGCCTTTTGATGATTGCCTGCAGCAGAGTTCATTGTCTTGTGAACTTCCTTTAATCGAAAAAGCGCAGTCTCAACCGTGGTTGAGGATTCTGGGCAATCACAGACTGGGCTTTGTTCTAAGAGACGACCAAACAAGACTTCGTATCTAGCAATACGATGGATAGGCTTTGAACACTGTCAGCGTCCGCAAATTCAAAAGAAATCATTTTCCTTACCTTAATGAAGTAATCATCAAAGTGTCTTCCTTTGCGGGAGCCACTCTCTCGATTATCAGTAGAGATGATCATTTCCTCAGTTGATCTGATTGCTTGATTGAAATCTTTCCATTCATCCGTGGTTCTATATGATGTATGGATTTGCTTCATAACCTCACTATGCATGATTCCGTAAGACTCATACAAGAACAATCCCGGGATCTGCTTATAACGTGTTAGTATTTGTGCCATGAAGAAAAGTGTTATCTCCGAACCTTTCCACAAAAGACCTTTGCAATCTCTCCCGCAACCTTCGGATCACCAATGTGTCGACCGCGGCTTTCGGTAGGATCTGAAGCAGGTGCTTCCCCTAGACTTTGCCATCTCTTGTGTCCCTTCACTGGCGGGAGATTTGGTGGATTAACCACTCCTACCCCAGAAGACTTGTTTGTATTGGCCACAACTGTGACGAGTTCATTATAGAGCTGGTTATTGTGATTCCAGATATCCTTGAGAGTAATGACAATGGACTTGCGTAAGCTTTGCGATAAAATAGGGATGGCGATTAGGAGACCGTCAAAAACCTGTGTAAGGATCAGTAAAAGAGTGAAGTGGAATGGATCTATTGCAGCATACACGTATGAGAGCTTGAACATCATCAAGGTAAACCTTCTCAGTGGATAGAATCTCCTCAATGACGCCTTGACGTTGTTCCATGCGCTTAATCACCTCCTTATCGAGGATGAATGCCCGTGATAAGCAATTTCCGTTATCTTCAGAAGCTCTTCCCTATAGAATGATGTTAGCCGTGTATCTTTCTGGGTTGAAGATGAGGAGAAGAATACTTACAGCATAGGATGCTCTACTGCTGTAGTCAGTTCGTTGATGGCGAGAGGACACGCCCGTTCTTGAACGTGGTGCAATGCTGAAGCTTGCAAGACTGGTCCCAACACTCTTCATGTTGTTCACAAACCCATAGGAGCTGCCCGATAAGGACTTCCTATGGCCAGGTCTCTGCGAGGCGATGGGTGATTCAAACAAGCCTCCTTCAATCCTATTTCTAGGCATGTCGCAGCTGGTTGTCTTTCTATGTCCACCTCGTCGCTTGATGGTGTGTAGAAATTTTTCGAAGGGATTTGTTTGATTTGTAACTACTGGCTCTGGTTCCATTGGAATTGGACTGTCCAAGGAGAACCTGGCGTGACGAGCGGCTTTCTCATCTAGATCATGAATGACTTGTAATCCAACTTCAGCCAGGTTGCGCATGGTGCTAGAGACTCTGCTTCCTAGACTGCTACTCGTCGAAGACTTATCATGGCGCCTGGTGGCAGTCATTGCTGCAATATGGTCATCAGTATCTTGATCGTCTGTGCCATCGAAAAATTGAGCGCGAGCAGCAGCTTTCTCATCTAAATCATTGACCACCTGTAGTCCTTTGGCAGCCAAATTTCGCATCGTGTTAGAAATTTTATTTCCGAAACTGGTATCTATGGCAGACCTCTCCCGGTCGCCAGAGACTGGCATGGCAGTAAAGGATTCTCCTGCACGTTCATTTTCGACGGCCGAGTGACTGATTTCAGGATTGATGTCAAAGCTGCCACTGGTTGCAGGCTTCTCTTGGTGGTTGATGACTTGCATTGTAGGAGACTCGTCTACAAATTGATTTATGATATGTGGGGGATCAATTTTAGAATTGTCATCAAATTGATAATTAGTGGCGGACTGTCCTGGGTGGTCCAAGGTATCTGGTTCCATTCTGATAATCTCTTGGTGATTGGTCGCTAGATCGCCGGCGATATGAACAGTATCAGCGGGCTCAGAGGTTCTTTCTCTGTTCCACATTAACTTCTTTACTCGGACAGGCTCTTCGATAGGATCTTCGATAGGACTTTCGATTGGTACACCTTCTTCGTTGTAGTAGTTGATGGTATATTTGGTGTCAAAGGTGATGCAATTTTCTGGATAATGCCTTGCTTCGTGGACGCCTTTGGCGGGAGGATCAGCTGTACTATTTGACCACCACTTCTGTCCAAGAGCTGGAACTTCCTCACCAAATTTATCTATAATGTGCTTTGATGTCCCAATATTTGTAGATTCGCGAAGAGGTGTGATTTTCTTGACCAAGGTATCAACTTTTTTGAGAACGGGAACGGATTTGATTGATGCGTCAAAAGCTTTATCCTCCTGGATACAAGTTTCCATAATATTTCTTAAAAGAGAGGAGTAAGATTGAATCAAAATTGAATCAAAAAGGAGCAAAAGCAAAGGGAGCAAGTGGAGCAAAAATGTAGATACAAAATCGTTCCAATGGACCAAGAAGGGTTTGCCAATGCAGAGTTGTGAAGGAGAAGAAGATCAACTGAGGAAATCAATTCTGATATCACAATGAAATGGACAGAAAGAGCAACTCTTTGGGTATAAGTCAAGTTGGGAAGGTTCGAGGTGTGTTTGTTCTGGTGTAAATATACGCGAAGGGGTAATTTCAAATGTAAGTTGAGTTTACAAAAAAAAAAAGTTGACCACAACAACTCATCGGCGGCCGAGTGATACAATACAAAACAAAATTTAGAATCAAAACATAAACAAAAACAACTGCCTACTACTCAATTTTCATGTTCAGTTTTGTCGCAAAATTAACAACCACTAGTTAGGGGAGCTGTCATGGTTCCACATAGATTCTTATGTATCACTTTATCATGAGGTTTTGTATGGTCAAAATCACAACCCAAACAAGAGATATGCCTATAACTGCCACAAAAATTCTTTGTAAGTTGTCATCTATTATGTCCAAGTAATGAAGCTGAGTATTTGAAAAGTGCAGTAAGGACCTTTACAATATAAATATATTCGGACTTTACTCTCCCTCACTTACCAGCACGGAATAGCTTCTCTGAAATGATAAAGCTAACTCCCTCTTGCTCTCTCAATCTTACTCTTTAAATGCGCAGACTCATCTATGGTCATACAAAATCGCCCCCTAGCTCGGGCTAACTGTATGAAATCCATTCACCTGATCTTCTGGGTTGACGCCTGCCTAACCCCAGACACTTCTTTTCAAGTCTTGATTTACTAACCAAAAGAGGTAGAAAACTTCGGAGAAGTTGACAAATATGGTCAACCACACCCAACCCCCCTAGAAACAGTTGAATCCGGCAAATTCAAAAAACTACAAATTTCGACTACCGCTGCTAAATTGATCAGCAAATCGTATCTTTAGACTTTCAACGCGTTCCTCGAAACGCAGCCCCAGAGACCTTTTGTCATCGATGCTGGCAGTCATCTGCGATTCGCAGCGATACGCTCGCTGGCTCGCAGCCGCTTATTGGTGTTGGGGGCTCTATAAATAATTGTCGGGATATCGATCATGTGATCAAAGAGGGCACTGTATTAGCTAGCGTCGCGCTAGCGCTACCCTATATTAAGTACTAGCTTCCCATAGATAATAAT
>PQXL01000541.1:0-23798 GCA_004916875.1 Botrytis galanthina
TTATATATAATTTAATTTATAGAATATAATAATAAGCTGCTATTAATAGGGAAATTGAAAAGTTTGAAAAGAATAAAATGTAGTAATAAATCTATAATGATAGAATAAATAATTTAATTAGTATAAAATAGATTTTTATAATTAAACTAAATATAAATGGATTATTGGAATGCTTTAAGGCTAGACTAATTGCGAAAGGCTTTATATAAAAATATGGTGTGAATTTTTTTAATATTTTTGTATTTATAGTGTAATCGGCAATTATTCGATTGTTTCTATTGCTAATTGTATTTTAAGATCTCGAAGTATATTATTTTGATATAAAGAATATATTTATTAAAACAGAATTCAAAAAGAAGATTTTTCTTTCAATACCAAAGGGTATAAATATTAAACCAGGATATATATTCAAAGTTCTTTATAGTTTATATAAATTAAAACAAATTGTATGTAATTAAAATAATCTTATAAAGAAATAGCTAATTGAATAAAATTTTATATAAAACCTTATTAATCTATATTTATTCATTTATTTTAAGTAAAATATTATAATATTATTGTATATCAATAATCTTTTAATTGTAGTATAAAATTTAAATGATATTCTATAATTCAATAAACAGTTTACTTTTATATTTAAAGTTAAAAATCTGGGGGAAATTAAAAATTTAAAGTTTCTTGATATAAAAATTATAAGAGATAAAAAAACTAAAACTCTATATATCAATCAAAAATAATATTTAGAGAAAATATTAAATAAATATAAATTTACAAAAAAAATCTTTAAATCTATCTCAATATTAATAAATAACTATAAAATATTTCGATTAACAAAAAAGAATAATAAGTAAATAGATTTTATCAAATATAATTGTATAATTAAAGAATTGATATATATAATAATATATTCAAGATCTAATATAACTTTTGATTTGAATAAGTTTAATTAATATATAAAAAATCCAATAGAATTTTATATATATCAATTACAAAGAATTATGTGATACTTATAAATAATAATTAATTACAAATTATATTTTAGATTAGGGGGAATTAGAAATCTCATAATTTATTCTGATACAAATTACATTAGTAATATAGTTAATAGAAAAAGTACATTAAAAGTAATTACACTTTTAAAAAGAAAACCAGTATTCTGGATAAATTGAAAATAGAATTTAGTATTAATATCAATAATTGAATTAGAATATATAGTTTAATCTATTACAACAAAATAAGGTTAATAATTAACTCAAATATTTCAAAATATAGAATATAAGTAATTTATTATAAAAAACGAATTCATTATTGAAATGAAAGAAGATAATTAAGAGGCTATAACTTTAATTAAGAATATACAATTAATTGATAGATCAAAATATATTAATATTATATACTATTATATATAAGATCTCAAATAGAAAGGAAAAATCGATATCAATTATATTCCTATAAATAAAATGGTGACAGATAGCTTAATAAAGTTATTAGTGAAAAATACCTTCAAAAAGTTTGTAGATATACTAAGTATAATAAAGTATTACAATAAACCCAAAAGGGAATATTGAAAATATAGTTTATATAAATATTAGAATAAAGAGAACTAGCCTAATTAATAATAATAAAAGCTTTGGTTTATATAAAAGCTTTTTCTCTTATAGCTAGCTACACTATACACTTAATAAATCGATCTCTGAATACTCTTATATTCTAAACTATACTTCCCATTATATCCTGTAGAAAGTCATACTTGAAACATAATCTTTATAATCTTTACAATCTTTATAATTTTTAAAATCTTTGAAAGCTTTAAAAGCTTTGAAATCTTTGAAATCTTCTTATCCTCTTATCTTCACTTGAATACAAATATATATAACTCTAATTACCATTCATAATATCTTAATCTTTTCGCTATGATAATAGAATGCTATAATGCTATTGAAAAAAAGACTCCATATCTTACTTCCCTTCCCGCCTATTGATCCGTTCCATTTTCATCATACTTTCAGATTCCGATTTCTTTCTAAACGTTAAGCCCTCCACCTCAAACTGCACAGTCTTCTCCTCGATCCTCCTCCTACAAACAAACAATTCCCACATCGAAAATCCCTTCTTCTCTCTTCAACTCCTCCTCCACCTCCCTCCCCACCACTCCATCAATTCCCAATATCATCAACGCCTCATTTTTAATCTCCTCTCCCCGCATTCCCCCATCTCCATCTCTACTTCCACTCTCTCCTCCCTTCTTGTCCAAAGCCGCTACACTCATAAATCTCACATTAATCCCTGCTCTACCCAGAATCCCCCCCACCACTCCAATCTTCCCAGGTTCATCATTATTCCTCAACAAACACAAAGTACCCTCGGGAGCAAAACTCGTATTGAAGCGATCCAGTCTACTAATGAAAATTCCCCGATCACTTACATAACCACTAATAATCTGATGTCCATTTCCATTTCCATTTCCACTTCCCGCACCCCTACCCCCACCCTCAACCTTCAACGTCACCAAACTCGCATAGACCAAATACTTACTCTCACTAACATGCGTCTCACTAATCACAATTCCCCTTTCCTTCGCCAGCAAACTCGCATTCACAATATTCACATCTCTTCCTCCGCGTTCACTAATACTGCCCACCAATCCCTTTACCAACGCGGCAAAAAGCGGACGCGTGTTAGCTATTCCCGCGAGTTCCCCTTCATAAATCACTTCGAATTTTTTGCCTCCCACGCCCTTTCCGCGATAATGCTGCGTATACAACCCACCCATCTTCTCCATCAGTTTCACAAACGGTTGGAGTTTTTTGTATTCTTCGGGGAGAATAAGAGGGGCATTGACAGCAGAAGTAGGAAGGCCTCCAGAGAGAATAGCACGAACTTGTGTACACACATCCACCGAAACCGATTCTTGAGCTTCGATTGTCGAGGCGCCGAGATGAGGAGTTGCGACGACTTTGGGATGTTGAGTGAGTTTTTGAGCGGGGGAGGAAGGGGTCGGAGGTTCGGATGTAAAGACGTCGAGACCTGCTCCTGCGATGACATCGGCGTCGAGAGCATCGAGGAGAGCTTGTTCGTTGTAGACTCCACCTCTTGCTACATTCAGTACCTTTGCAGTCTTCTTCATCTTCGAAAATTCCTCTTTCCCGATTAAATCCAACGTACTAGCAATAAGCGGGGTATGAATCGTCAAAAAATCCACGACCGGCAACAACTCTGCCAATTCCTTCACAAGAAGCACATCATTCGCCTCCGCAATCTGCGGACTAGCATACGGATCCAACGCCCAAACCTTCATTCCCAACCCTACCGCCATCCTCGCAACTTTCAATCCCACCTTCCCCAGTCCCACCACCCCCAAAATCTTCCCTCCAACTTCCGTCCCTACAAGTTTTCCTCTCTCCCACCCTCCATTCCTCAACGACCTATCCCCAGCCGGTACATTCCTCGCCACCGCCATCAAAAGCGCAATCGTATGTTCTGCCGCCGCCGCAATATTTCCACTCGGAGAATTAACCACGATGATTCCATGTTTCGTCGCAGCTTCTACATCAATATTATCTACACCTACTCCTGCTCTCGCTACGACTTTGAGATTTTTCGCAGCAGCGAGAATCTCAGCTGTCACTTTTGTTTCGGAGCGTATGATGAGAGCAGAGTAGTGAGGAATTATTTCTAGAAGATCTGCAGGTGATAGATTTTTAGGTTGATGGATCTCGAATGTATTACCTAACAGAGCTAGTCCATCGACTGATACCTTTTCTGGAATGAGAATCTTGGGACGATTTGAGGATTCGGAAGAGGTATTCTCAAGATTTGGTAATGCTGATGGTGCCATTGTGAAGTGTTTTATGTTCTTTTTCGAGTTTGATTAAAGAACAATTTCAGAGCTTCTCGAAGATTGTGTGTGTAATGACTACCTGAGATCTTGCACGAAAGCTTTTGTTGAGTAATCGTAGATACTATGCACCTTGCCCTTGGTACCCTTCTTTGTTTGTCAAAGGTCAGTATGAAAGAAAATTGAGAAGTCAAGAAGTCAGGAAGAAGTAAGGAAGAAGTGAATTAAAAACATAAACAAGAATAGCCCACAGGAACAGGAAAGGTTGGTCTTTTGTATACTAGGTAGGGAGTACCACCAAAAATGAAGATCAACTCCAATTCGTCCTTGAAACTTTCTGAGATCTGATGAGATGAGATGACACGGAACCCCCCACCCCGCAATTGAACCCCGCATTACACTAATGTACGTTATGCGGAATGTCGATGAGAGTCCGGCCATCCAAAGAACCTTGTTCATTTGAATTTGAATCACTATTGGTAAAAAGAAGAAGTCACAGAAGTAAAAGAAGTCACATGAAATGATAGAATCTGTGCTTATTCGTTCTCTGTGGTCGATAATGTATGATAGCTTCAATTTGCTATGATGTACTATGCAAGTTGTAATCTACTCGGTTATCCCACTCAAACCTTTACCAATTAGCTCTCTCCTTCAATTTCTCATTTTGAATAACCTCGATCCAGTAATTATCGGGATCAAGAACGAATGCCACGTGTTTCATACGACCATCAGTCAATCTCTTCTTCCAATTAACTCCCATTTTCTCAAATCTCTCGCATGCTGCATCTAAATTATCAACTGACACGCCTATCGTAAAATTAGTCTAGCCCATACGCGAAGAAGAAATCATTGTATGACTTACAGATGTGACCAAAACCTTGTGGCTCATCATTACCGTTATGATATTTGAAGTTTTCTTCTTTCTCGGTGCCGTAATTCCAGGTCAATTCCAACAAACCTTCACGATTGGATGTGGCTAATGATGTAGGAAGTCCCTGTTCTCCAGGATATCCAAGGAAATAAAGATTGAAGTTAGCACCTGGGTTTTCAGCTGTTCGCATGAGTGACATTCCCATGATTTCTTGATAGAACTTCAATGACTTTTCTTTATCCTTGACACGAATCATAGTGTGGTTCTACAATTTCGTTAGTTACCCAGATCCTATTTTTGTAGAGGAAGGAAAAGATTACCATTCGATATGTCTCAGTATCAGTAGTTTTGATGCTCTCAGTCTCTTCGATAGGTTTTTGTCCAACGATCTCAACCCAATAATTATCTGGATCCAATGCAAACGCAATATGCTTCATACGTCCATCGGATAATTTCTTTTGAAATTTATATCCGGCATCTTCAATTCGTTGACAAGCCGCTTGAAGATTGTCGACAGATATGCAAGTATGCCCAAAACCTTTGTGGGGTTCAGTGTTTCCATTTGAGACTTTATAATCGGCATCGTTCTCAGTTCCATAGTTGTGTGTCAATTCGATTAATCCTTCGCGATCGCTGAAATGGTTTCCGTGTGAGAGAGCTTTGGGAGAATCGTAACCCATAAAATAAAGGTCGAATTTAGCTTCAGGTTGTTCAATCTTGCGAATCATTTTCATGCCCAAGTGTTCGTAAAATTTGACTGGGTGAATTGTTAGATATTGTAGCTCACAGAATGCACATATTGAAGGCATATATCTGAGGTACAAACTTACCAGATTCCTTGGGATCTTTAACTCGAATCCTTTTGGCGGATTAGTATCATCCAGTTATAAGAGATGTTTATGTTTGTTTTGAATTCGTACATCGAGTGATTGAACTTATAGGTGTTTGTATTGGTAGCCATTGTTGCGTATGATCTACTTGCTGTAAGAGTAGTTGAGTATTAGCAAACTGTACAAGGTGGGATTGATGAGAGTGATTGAGCTGATGGATATAAGGTTATCCTCGATATAGCTATTGAGAACGTACCTGAATCTACAATACTTTGTCGTAAATAACTTGGTTTAATGAGTCTGTGTCAATTGCGAAAGGAGTACATAGAATGGAATGCGAAAATAGTTGACGTTGTTGTGAATGGATAGCAACAATTTATATTGATGAGGGGTACAAAAATGCTTCGACAATAATGATGTTCCCACGCCCCTCTCTTCGGCTAGTCTAGGTAATTATGACGTGGGGGGGATTGTGAAAGGTCCAATATAATATTTCTAAGCAAATGATATCTTGTCCGATAAAAAGCTATGGATTGAGCATATATCCGAGATGCAGCATTTAGAGAGTATTTCGGTACCGAGTAGTTTGTAGACCAGAGCGAACAGTATATACTTTTGCATGAGTTCAAATGATCGTACCAAACGATTACCTATATACCCTCAAGTATGTAGATGACTGGTGGACCTTCCCATACGCTTGCTCAAACCTACGCAAAGATATTCTGGACCTTATCATCACTCAAGCCTCAAGCTCATATAGAAGTTACCCCCTCCTCCAACCCTAATAATAAAAGAGCAATTCTTCGAAAAAATCAATGAGATCGCTTAGCTCTTCGACTACAAACTCCACGATCTCTTTGAAAGCATACGCCCATGAATAATAAAATGCCAATGAAAGGAAGAGATAATGTAATGAAGGGGTCTCGGGTGTATAACTTTCCATCCAATTTTCAAGAATCGTCATATTTGCCGGTGTCGATGATGTATGTGCTTGTAGTAATTGACACTGTCGAGAGTGTGTGAGCTATTTATGGATCTTGTAAAGAGGGGAGAATTATTAAGTATTAAAAGATATAAATCAATAAAGTAATGTTCTATTTGGTAGATTGTCCATGTACTAAAGGTCTCAGCAGAATCATCGAATACCCGAGTGGAGAAAAGTACTTGGGTATTTATAGTAGACACAGAAGTCATCGATTATCGATTTGTGGGTGCTAAATGTGACGGACATATTTTAGCACTCTCTAGTAGATCACCTAGTACGCATGCCTCACAATAATAAGTGCATAGTAATATGTCTATTCAACTCTTCATACAACCTCTGGAAATAAAAAAATATGATCAATTCGATCTTCATGACATATATACTCGAGCGCAGCGAGCTATGGGGGTTTGGGAGCTAGCCCCCATAATTAAACCGATTAATGAATGAGAATAACGCTCCGCTGGCCCGATGTGAGTTTCAAAATAAATGTATAACTGCTTCCGGAGAAAGCATCTTAATGACTGTCTTCACAATGAAAATCCCTGTGGTCACTTTATGAATGTCACAATGTATGAAGTTCATAGACCGTATTATTTGATAATCGATTCATTGAAATGACGCTCCGCTGGGCCTCCGGGGACCACTGCCGTGGAGGCAGAATAGCCTCTTCAAATGTATACATATTCTCTATCGTTTGTTATAATATACCTAATAGGTCGCTTCATGTAGATGGGTATGAGATGTGGTTCCGAAAGTATGAGATCAAAATGTCTGTCCATAGAATCAATGGTACTAATACTTGGTTTTGACAGTTTTATACGAGTCTACCTATTCATATACACAAGTTTCATGATTCACAAACTTCGGATTTTTTGTAGACTTGATATAAGTATAGACATTATATCAAGTCACGACGAGTTACAAAATTGTAATATCCCAGCACCCTCTTGCTATCATGAATATAAATTCGAAGTTGTAACCATAAAATCTCTCCAGTTATTTTTCGTTACACCCTTCATGGCCTAAACTTTACCGAGATCATCCTCGAAATAAATTTTAAGCTACAGCTATAAACTACTCAGACCTTCCCCGCCCATGCCGAGCCATTGAACAACCTCTTATCAGCTCGGAATTGCAATTCACTTCTTTTTATTATTATTATCCTATTGTTGCTCAATCAATTACATTCACTACAGCTGATTCATAATATTGTATGTATTTTCTCAGTTGTTTCAATTGATATTTTCCATCTTTACAAAGACTATCAATCTCACACGAGAAATCCTTACTAATGATATCTCATTCAATAGAACAAGATATAACCAGATCAAATCAAATAATAACCATGACGTCCCATCCACCACAGAGTCAAACCATGCTCCTGAGCAAAAGAATATCCACCTTCCTACAGAACAACATATCGCCACATCTCCATACACTAATGCTGCTGACACCCACCGGCAAGCTTCTCAGTACCTCTTCCAGTTCTCCGGCCTCAGTACTGCGTCACCAAGGTACTCTCGCCCTCTCACTCTGGACACTCTACTCACCTTTCCCGGCGCAAACCGTATCGGATGCGCTCCCTCCCAATGGCGAATCATCCAATGGTCGCACTCCCAAATCTCGAGAAACGAAAAGTATATTGATACAAATGGAATTGGGCATCATGGTGATACGACTATTAGCTTGTGGATTATTATTCGTCGCCATCGGACCAGCACCCGGAGTATCAGGAACCACCACGCCGCAGATTCAAAGAGAAGGGTTGATATCGATATCGCAACCGGCGTCACCAGATGGAGGGCACGAGAGGGAAGTCATCAGGAGTGGAGAAGGGAGCGAGACAGCGAGTTTGAGGAGTGCGAGAGGAGGTGGTGTGGGCATTAGCGGTATGAGAAGACAGGCAGAGGAATTAGGGAAATGGTTAGAGGGTGCATTAGATGGCTTGGTGTTGAGTCCCGCGGAAAGATAAATCCAGCGCGATTGATGGATGTGTTGTGGGTAATAGGAGAAGCCACTCAATCGAAATCCAACCACTTTGCGACAGTTTACCATCGCGTCGCAAAACGATCAGGGGAGAAAAGTTTCAGTCATCGATCGATATTATTCGACGGATCAAAAATAAATATCAAACAATAATTGGGTTGGGTATAATGGAATAAATGGACACTGTGCATAAAATGGGAATCAGGACATCAGCACTTGGATTGTACGGATTATTCATCAGAGGATTGGTGTCAGGGGATTGGAGTTATGATACCACAGCATTCGATTCTGGTATACTTCTTTTTAATATATATCGATTGTCAAACATATAATTAATCTTGTATCATATCGAATAGTTTTTTTTTTGCTGATGCGGTTTCGATTGTAGGGGCTCACGGCTCGCTCCGCTGCATGGTGGTATACTGAAATCGATGATTGATCTCTCTTAATTGAATAAAAAATCAACAATATGTTATTTCTCAATGGATTAAACTATCAGTCATAGATCCAATCTTCTCAAATCTACAACCCCAGTCCGCACAAACCAAATACAGAATCATTAGTTTGATTTTAGACATTCCTCCGCATTCTTAGTAGGTAGTTATTCTTCAAAAATACGCCTCCCTCATCATTTATCATTGTGCAATATTTCGCTTCTCCCAATTCCTCACTATAGTTTTCCATTTACACACCATGAAAACCCCAAAATGCCAATAAATCTTTGTCCCAATTCCTTCCGGTTCCACCCATCATCTCCCCGCGTGTCAGAAATGCGTCTTTGTTGCTATGTGCCACTAGTGTTGGCTTTGCTAGCTGTAGGGATTTGGGGTACAAAGAATGGATGAAAGGAGGGAGATGTGGTAGAGGGGGTTGAAAGAGTGGTGGTGGGCTGTATCCGTATACTACTGATCTCTGGGTGTATGTGTGGGGTGCTTTGATTGAAAAGAAGATATTGAATAGAGTATAGCAGGGAGTATTCTCTTGTTTCTCAAGAAAAGTAAAATAAATTTCAAGAGAAACGAGATATGTCGTTTGAACTTTGGAGTTGATAGTATATCGTTCTTCGCTATATATCACACTTTCTATTCTATCTTATCTCATTCTACCTGCTACCCACAACTAACACTCAAACATCCCAACCCGCTCAACAAACCAAAATGACCTCACGAACCCCCAACCCCTTCATCATAAAATCCCCCTTTTCCTCTCCCTCCAAACCCACAATTTCAACCTCAACCCCCCTCCCACTCTCCCAAGGCCTCCTCCTCTCCTCCTCCTCCGACCCCCTCGTCCCACTCGAACTGCGTCTCGTCTCCCTCCTCTCCTATCCCTGCACCGCGATCGTAAATCCAATTTCTCAATCCCCGTCTGCATATCCGCTTATGCGCGCGAAGAGTTCGACGACAGGGGTTGCGGATTCTGGACTCGTGGACTCGCCTTCCCGGATGGGTATGGGTATGACTATTGGCACAGGGACACCGCAGATAAGTCTCCCGGGTCTAATTGATAAAACGGCCGGAGAGGAATTAGCAAAGTGGAGAGAACAGAATTGGAAGGATGGATTGTATGCTGGGGCGTGTGGAGTGAGTGGGAGTTTTGGGTTAGGTAATGGTGCTGGGGTAAAAATTGATGAAGGGAAGAAAAATGGGAAAGGGGGAAAGAGAGAGGAAATGGAGAGACCGAAATATATTATTCATACGCATGCACCGAATTTTGCGGATAAAGCGTATAGTACGCCGTTGGTGAAACAGTTGTTAGTTAATTGTTATCGGGGGGCGCTGGTGGAGGCGATGGGGATTGCGGATAGAGAGGAGGAGGGAGAGAGGCAAAAAGGGGAAGATGAACAAGAGGAAGAAGATGTGGGGGTGGAAGAGGAAGCAGACCTCTCAAACGCTGAAAAGAAAAGAATGGATGGAAATGGAATATTCCCCACAAGCATAGGAGAAGATACGATTATGACGGACACAGGACCAGATACTGATGAGGAAATGTCAACAGAGCGGGAGAGAACGCCAGAGATATTAAGGAAAAGAGGAATAGGGAGTTTCGGCACAATTAATATGGCGGGAAGTATGAGTTGTCCAGCGAGTCTGGCGAGTCCGAGGGATGTGAGTTTAGACGCATTTGGTGTTTCGCCTTTTCCATCTCCATCTATTCCGGCAAACACATCTAACCCACCAATTACATCCATTCCGCCTATACACCTCCCATTGCCCACATCCGTCCCTTCACTTTCTCACGGCCCTTCGAAGCACCATATCTCACAAACTTCCCCCAAACCAACAGGTATAACCATTGCCTTCCCCGCCATCTCCACAGGCCATAAATCCTTCCCCCATCGTCTCGCTGCTCGTATTGCTGTCGGCACTGTGAGGGATTTCCTCCGTCATCCAATTTTCGGCGCTAAACGACGAAAAAGGATTCGGAAGGTTGTGTTTTGTGTGTGGCCTGTTGATAGCCCGAATAAAAAAGCGTTGCAAGTAGCATTTGGACTTAATTTTCCACCGCCGTTACCACAGAGTGCGCCGTTGAGTCCGGTGAGTAATCAGCTTTCTACGCCACCGTTTTCGCCGAGTGCAAAGGGGAAGAGGGGGTTTGATTTCAAGCTGGGGTTGGCGTTGCGTGACTTTGAGGAACAGGAGAGCGGAGTGCCGAGGATTGTGGTTACGCCGCCGGTTACGCCGATGCTGGGGTCAGGTTTGAGTTTGAGTTTGGGTTCTGGGGAGAGAGATAGAGATTCGTCTGGTTTGGGATATTTTGAAGAGAAGAAACTGAGTAGGGGACATGGGGATCTGGGAGATGAGGGGAGTGGAGTTGTGGAGGAAATGGGAATGGATGTGGATGTGGAGAATAAGAAAGACAAAGAGAAGAAGAAGGACTTGGAAGTGGAAGTGGAACTGGAGAAGGGCTTGAAAGGGGAGACAGAGGCAGAGATGGGGGAGGGTGATGATATTGGTGTTTGTACAAATCTGACAGCGGGAATCAGGCAAGGAGATAAGGAAGTAGGAGAGGAAGAAGAACGGAAAGAGAAGTTGAGACTACTCAAGGCAGAAATGGAGGAGAAACTGAGAGAGGAAATAGAACGACTCAGAGCAGATATGGAGAGAAGGCATAGACGAGGAGACAGTAGTGGAAGAGATAGGAGAGGGAGAAAAGAAACATACAGACAGAGAAAAAAGCAACAAGGGTTGAGATTGGCTGCTGCAATGAGATCAAGGAGAGAGAGGGAGAAGGAAAGAGGGGGAAAGAAAGGATATTTGGGTTCGGGTGAGAATTTGAGGGTTGGAGAGAGGGATACGAGGACACCAGAGAGGATGCCAGTCATTTTCGAGAGAGAGGCAGAGAGAAGTGTGGATGAAGGGACAGGAAAGCAAGAAGTAGACCCAATGAAAGTGGATGATGAGGGTGTTCGGAGACCTGAACTAAGAAACGATACCGGCTCACTCGAAAGTAAATTAAGCATCGGAGAAGGACGAGCAGGAGGGAGTCAATCTAAAGATCAACAATCACAGGAAAACAAAACAGTTAGTGGATATGTCCGTCGACATGGAGGAATTGAAACGAGAAACAAGCAAGAGAGAAGATATCCGGAACGAGCCGATGTAGGAGATAACAACGTGGGTACAAAAAGAGGAAGGCCAAGTGCAGTTGAAGGACGACGGCCAGGGGGTGCTGATACTGAACGGCGTGGAGGGAGGAAATCGAGAAGAAGGGGGAGATAGCGATGGGAGATTGGTTGAAGAGTTTTGTTGATTGGTTTGAACGGGTGAAGTGGAAAAAATGGTTTGAGGGAGATATTGTATAATTGTGAAAATGAATTCTTGATATGATCGGGTACAATAGAAGGTGAAGGGACCATAACCCCCAAGCTTGTGACCCTAAGCTCATCCTTTTGGATGGGAATTGTTGAATGCACGAGTATTGGATTGCTTCGTAGCTCAGAGCCTAGAATAGCAATATATATAATATCAATCAATGCATTGGACCTATTATGCACTACTGAGATGATACCAACAAGCTCTTTGAATATATGAAGTGCACATTGTAACAAGATGATTACTTGTCAACAAATTCAATGTTGACCCAAAAAACTTATCACACTTGATTTCATGACATCATGATAGAGTTGTAAAGCTGTAAATTATTATAGATAATGTATGACGCAACAGAGAAAGATCCTTCCTTGACTATTGTTTGAACAACACATACTTCGAGGATATGTATACATCAACTTATCGGACCCCTTTCATATGATCCTATTGCACTGAGAAATGTGGAGAAGAGGAAATTCGAACGGCTCCAGAGTATGAATTGGAAATCGTAGTGCGATAGCTTGAGAGAAGACTTTAGACAGAAGAAATAAAGGATCGGAAAGGCAATGCAGGATATGTCGTATGAAACAGGGGAAAGTCACTAGTCATTTTCCAGTTTAACCTACATAGCAAATTGTCTAATAAATAGAAAATCTGATTGTTTCAAACGATTTAAAATATTCTTAATTTAACCATCGGTGAGTGTACGGATTGATGGGATATTATAAAAACGGATTTGTAAAAATCTCTCGATATATCATATTAGATATCTTGAAAGTTGTTTTAATTATTTATTAGATTTGAAACAATCAAATGATAAGTTTTAATATCAAATAATTGAAAAATGAATTTATTAGAAATTTCGAAAATTGGAAAGTGTCCCATCAATCCATGCACGCATTGATGAACCACTTCGTTTCCATCTGAGGATCCGACTAAAACATCTCAAAGCCCAAACTTCTGCTTAAATCTCAAAATTGCATCCGCAATCTCCTCAACATTAGTCTCCAAAGCAAAATGTCCCGCATCCAAGTACTCCACCACTACATTCTTACTATCTTTCTTAAACCCCTCTGCCCCAGCCGGAACAAAAATCTCATCATTCTTTCCCCAAACCGCTAGAATCGGTACGTTGGACTCTCTAAAGAATTTCTGAAACTCCGGATACAACTCAATATTAGTACGATAATCGTAGAAAAGATCAAGTTGAATTTCCGTATTTCCCGGACGAGACATCAGAGCATAGTCCAAGGTATAAGACTCTGGTGCAATTTTGTGAAGATTGGCTTCTGGGGTTCCTGTGACATATTGCCATTTGGTGAAATCAAGGGAAATGACTCCTTTCAGGGATTCTCTGGATGAGGCGAGTTCTTCGGGTGTTTTGGTTGCCCACATTTGCTCAAGAGGAGCCCAGAAACCACCGAGTCCTTCGGTATATGCGTTACCATTCTGGGAGATTATTGATTGTATGGCGTCTGGTTGACGAATCGCAAGACGTAGTCCAATTGGACCGCCATAGTTGAAGAGGTAGATTGAGTATTTTTGAACTTTTAGTTCACGCAAGAAAGACTCGATGGAAGTGGTTAAAGCATCAAATGTGTACTTGTAATTGAGGCTTTCTGGAACTGAGGTAAACCCAAATCCAGGGATGTCTGGAGCTAAGATGTGATATTTCTTAGATAGAAGAGGAATTAGATTGCGGTATTGATGAGACGAGCTAGGGAAGCCGTGAAGGAGAAGGAGTGTTGGGGCATCAGAGAGCCCGGCTTCTCTGTAGAATATGTCGACGCCATCGGCATTAATAGTTTTGAGCTGTACGGCAGTCATGGTTGAGTATCGATGCGTGATTATATCAAGCAGATGAAGATCGATTAGGTGGCTCATGTCTCAACATATATAGAGGTCCGTCTTCAGAATTGCGGGGTACATTCCGCAACCCATGTCTGAATTATGTCAATATGGAGAGAATATACTGGCCAGAGTTTGTAAAGTCTGAAAGCAGCCGCGGACTTCCATTCTTTTGTCTTTGTCATCTGCTTACAGGACGCTGACGACTTGGTGATAAGCGCGGATCTGATTGGCTGATTTGCCGAACAAAGGAAGGAACAACAAATTTAATGCATCCTTGATTACACTTCTCCGGCGAACTCAGGTCTTTCTCGAATACTTATTCAAATTCACATGGCTTAATCAATGAGAAGGAGTAGAGCTTCGAATGTCGAAATATTGCACAAGATATCACAAACTCGGGGATTAAATAGAAACAGCTCAAACACCGAATAATATTATTCAGCCCGGATTGGGACATCCATGGTTCAGAATCGAGGTTGAATTAGCGTTGCCAATAAGACACCGAAAAGATTGTTTCCACAATCCAACAATCAGGGCTCTGCGACTGGAATTATGATTCATGCAGAGGCAATGATACTCACTTTACACGGCAGCCCACCCTCCATCGGCAAAGTAAGACTATTCCTACTAATTCTCTCTTTCTGGTCGATCAACGAAATGTTAAAATTGACAACCAATGTTGCAATTACCTGAGCAGCCACAGCTTCTGCCATTTTCTTTCCTAGACAAGTTCGCGGTCCCCCGTTGAATACTGGATACTCAAAAGCAGTCTTCAAAATTATGACGCCGTCGTCTAGCCATCTCTCAGGTCTAAAATCATCAGCATCCTCACCCCAGATCGACCTTGACCTGTTCATCGCCCATGGACACCAAACTAGTACTGCGTGTCTGGGAAGAAAGGTTCCATCGGGTAGTGTAGTCGCTTGCTCGCATTGCTTGATTTCGAATGGCACCGGTGGATAAAGTCTCAGTGCTTCATAGAAAACAGCCATAATATACGGGACAGTTGTGGGCTTATATGTTGTTGACTGTCTGCCGGGATTTTCTTTGGTAAGATAGGCTGCTTCTTGACGTGCACTGTCCATGACTCTTGGGTGACGCATTAGAAGATAAAATGCCCACGTCAAAGCTTGTGCGGTAGTATCACGGCCTAGGCATCATCAGCTGAGGAATGGATACACGGCCATTGGATGTGATACGTACCAGCAGAAAGATAATTCAGGGCTGCATCTGCTACCATTTGATGGTCGTCGATTGAGTCTAATAGAGAATTGATTAAACTGCCAGAAATAGAGTCCAAGGAGTTTTGCTCGTTGTTCACCTGAGACTTCTCTTGTCGGGCCCTAACAGCATTCGACACAATCTCAGTACCAAAGGCTTTGACTTTTGCTATTGATGATTTAAGACGACCACCAAATACCATCTCAGTGACAGGCCAAAGAGGATTTTGGAACCTTTCTCCGGTCGCTCCGGATGCATATTCGAAAGCTAACGAGAATGGGTCACCTGAACGCATGTCCATCTAACTCTGTCAGTGGAAAGTCCGATAGTCACATTCTGAAAATTCCAATCCTTACATCGTATGCCATTCGACCCATGAGCTTCGTAGTAAATTCATGAAACACAGCCTCTAAATTGATGGTCTTGCCATTTTCTGCAATTCTAAGTTGTGCCAGAGTCTCCTCTAGATATTTTGGAAGTGCAACATCGGTAAGAACTTTCAGATTTGAAGCATTGAGAAAATTCAAGCCAGCTTTTCGCTGCACTTTCCATAGATCCCCATCAGCGTTGATAATTCCATTGCCAAATAAATCCCAAGATCTGCTCTTGAAGAAGTCCCCTTTTGCAAAAATGCCTTCATTCTTCATAACGTACTCGAGATTTTTCGGATCATTTATCACAACACCGGGTGGTAGTGAAGGAACTGAAATTTCGAATGTTTCCCATCCAAACTTGCGCTCGCACTTAACGAACCAGGAGAAGAGCTTGTGACGAGCTTGGAGAAATAGGATACCATTTCCAACCAATGGCAATGTATTTGGTGGTCGTCTGGACAGTTGATTAGTCTGATAGGTGAGCGGGGAAAGGACTTTGATATAAACACTCTCGTGAGAAATACCAGATGTCAACACGAAGAACAAATGAATGTACACTCGTACAAAATTGCAATGTTATGTAGGATCATCTCTATTCAAAAGATGCGCAACCTCGTGATTTCGTGCCAAATTCGCGTTCACTTACCTCAGTTTCTTTCCATTCTTCCTAATCTCCGAACCTTTAAACAAAGAACTTCCCAGACAAACCGCAATGAAAATTGATACAATTATCGAGATGAACATTCTCCTACAATTCCGTACGACATCGAACAAAGAATCATGAACGTGAAAAATGTGGTGATGCAATATGCATAAGAATGGAATGAAGGAACCCTGGTTTTGGGCTAGAACTAGCGTTGTGAGGATAAGAGATAAAGCTTCATGTTTCATACCTGGGATACGACATCATTCATCGTTCGTTTGCTCCAACTCGACATCCTCAATCCACGGCATTGATCTTCGACCTTGAGATACATATTGTGATTCAATTGGAGATACGAGGAATAACAGAGGAAAAATGGTACTCATTTGTCCACGACTTCATTTATTTGAGATCAATGATCAACCCTGGTATGTTAGCCCTTACAGCTCAAGACAAGCTCTCCAAGCTCCACACTACTCCCATCTTTGATTGATCCTTCATCATGATCCCACCTCTTGTTACAACTAACAGCTCTTCGCAGGTTTCCCCAATACCTCCGTTTAAAAGTTCAATCTTGTCTAACCCTCTGCTGGACCTTCCGCGTCCCCATCATCCAACCCTCCTCCCCCGCCCAACTAGTCGCCACAACCCTCTCTCGAGTGCTCTCCAACGACGTCACATCCTATACTTATGTCGATTTCTGTGCCGGAGCCGGGGGTCCCACTCCTTATATCGAAGTGTACATGAATGCACATTTGAATCACTCCTCTACTTCTACCACCAATGCCTCGACCACATCAATCGCAAACCATGAAGTCTCATATGCCGAAGTCGCAGCTACGCCAAAAAACCAGATAGACGGGCTCGCTCTGCGCTCACCACGTCCTGTTAATGGCGATGATAGATATGGAAAAGTACAATTTGTTTTAACGGATTTACATCCTCATATACCTGATTGGACAGAAGCATCGAAACGCAGCGAGAATCTCAATTTTATATCTGAACCTGTCGATGCAGCAAATGCGCCGAGAGACCTACTGAAGAATGTCACTGGTGAGACAAATGGTGTACATGGCGAGACCAAAGTTTTCCGATTGTATAATTTGGCTTTTCATCATTTTGGTGATGGATTGGGAGGTGATATATTGAAGAACACGGTGGAGACTGCGGATGGTTTTGGGTATGTTTTCCCCTGCTTTCCTCTCAATCCTCTTTTTCGCCATTGGTTTTGCTAAAATTTCTAACACATGGATGCAGTATATTCGAGCTCCAAGAACGCACTATTTCCTCCTTGATAACCATGTTCGCAATGGGCGTAATGATGCTCGGAATTACTCCCTTCTACTTCTGGCGCTCTCCTGGTCATCTATTTTTCACATATATCATACCGATTATTCCTTTCGTGCTAGTGTTTGATGGAATCATAAGTTCTGTAAGGACCAGGAGTGCAAGTGAAGTAGAGGCATTGATGAAGAAGAGTGGCGGCGATACCAATGGGTGGAAGGTGTTGAGTGGGAGGGAGAGACATACATGGCCCACGGGATATATGACTTGGGTTATGGGGGTTAAGGAGTAGCGTGAGAGCGATGGATTCCGGGGTTCGGGACACAAGGCCGACCGTAGTAAGGTTATTATGAAATGCCCGAGTTGGCTTCCAGTTTCTTTGGAATCGTTGCATCGCAGCAGCTGTGGTTATGAAGCCCCTGCTAGAATCAACGAACTTCTTTCACTCGAGGTGGGATTCGTTAAGAGAACATATGGGTTATGATGCGGAAGTGTAAGATGGTTAGATAAAAGTAATGAATGTATAACTTATCATACTTGCTCCATATATAATTCTATTCTGGAATAAATCCACCGCCCATATCATCGTCATATTCATCATCATCTGTATACGTATCGCTCAACTCACTACTATCATCACTCTCCACATTCTCATCTTCTCTTAAGAAACCACCCCCTTCCCCACCATCATCATCCTCGTCCTCCTTCACGAATCCACCCCCACTTTCTTCCTCATCTTTTCTCACAAACCCACCATTCTCCATCTCGGGTTCCGCTTCCTCTTCCTCATCATGAGTCCCGTCCTCTTCATCAACCTCAGCATCGTCCTCCCCTTCCTCGTCATCAAAATACCCATCAACTGTCTCCTTGATTCTCAAACCCAGTAACCACTTCCTCCAGAGTCTCAACACCATTTCCCTCTTTTCCTCCTCTATTTCTCTCTCCCTCTCGTCCCTAAATCCCCTCACAACTTCTTCCACCGCCTCTCTATACTGTTTCGCTACCACAACTCCCCTCAAAACCGCCGTCCCATGTCTCCCTCTAAATTCAAATCCCGTTAATGCGGCTGCAAAATCTATACCCAGTAATTTAGCGGCGTATACTGATTCCGGTGCTGAGATATGAACGCCCCCTTTCGGAACCATAGATGGTACATATACATCTATATTTCCGAACGAGTTTTTGGGCACCCGGCCATTTACTATCGGAGGTGGAATGTAGAGTTCTGTTTGTAACTGCGTGTACAGGGCTGTGCCTGCTCTTTCTTCTCTTTCTCCTTCGTCCCCAAAATCGTTTTTTCGTGGGTTTCGAGATGGTACGACTTTGACGGGTTGTTCACCCATCTTGACTTCGCGACCAAGTCGATACCATGCGTCTGCACTTTTGCATATATGAACATCTTTCCTACGATAAACATTTTCTAATTTCTTGATTCCACTCGCGTTCGCATTGCCAGTGGCCACTTTTCCACTTTCTCTTTCCGCAACGATAACTTCATTTCTTCGTAAATGGCGTTCAAGTGCATAAACGGGATGATCCTTAAAATCCTGTACGTTCTTCGGCATAGGCTCTCTTCCTTCTAATGCTGCCAATTCCCCATCTTCGATTTGTTCTACATCTGTTTTCCAACCACGGGAATAGTGGGAGAGGACTTTATTCCACCATTTTTGTCCTCCAGGCATAGATTCGATGCGTTGTTTGCGGGTTTTGGAATTAGGAGCCTTGGCGTAACGACGAGTTACGTCTCGAGTGGAAGAATCGGAGGAAAAGGCTAAGACGTAAGAGAGGGCGTTTTCTTTATCTGTGAGAGGTGGCTCAAAGGAGCGGGGTTTGGAGATTGTTTCTGTGACTAAAGGGTCGACGGGAATCCATTTTTGGTGGGCGGAGTCGAGAACTTCGACCCAGAAGATGGGAAAGGAGGATTCGCGGATGGGTTTTGCTTTTGGGGTGGGTGGCGGTAAAGGTAAGGGATTGATTGAAGGGATGTTGTAGCCGGCGGCCCCGGGATGTCCGAGACGACTGCGTGGGTTTGAGAGGAGGGTTGAGTTACTCGGTCCTGGTGAGGGTATGGGTGGAGGCGGAATGGTTGGTCTTACTTTCGGCTTGGGTGGTTTGGGCATGGATGGGCCGCCGGTGGTGAAGGACAGTGGTTGTAAAGAACATACTAAGCGGGCTTCAACATCTACGCTTAGTAATAATGCACAGAACAGTTGTGCTCCCGAATCTCTAGAACCTTTTAGTTCCATCGCAGCGTTCCTAAAATCTGCCCTCTCATATGAAGCATCTGCATCTTCAGGCAATTTGGACTGTAAACATGTCAGATTTTTTTCTTTAAAAAGCAAGAATAAATCTTACGTTTTTGATATCGTCCTCAAGATCCGCCCACAATGCCCGCCTCAATCCCCTCTTTGTAATCTCAAACTTTGTCCTCCACAAAACAGCCACCATATCCAAACCTTTCTTCAACGATTCAGCTTGACTGAATTGTGATAGATCCTTTCTCGGCCTCAAAAATGACAACATTTTCCTATTCAAAAGCGATCTGAGAGAATCCTGAACTTCAGAATCGTTACACCATGCATTTCTTCTATGAACATGTGACAATAGGCATAAAAGATGCAATTTATGAATCTCCAATCGAAGATTTCTGTCTCTTTGAGTGAGAGTTTTACGTCGAGGGGTAGCAATTTGACGTTGAGGTGCTGGTCTGGTAAGGGTTAATTCTAGATCTCCTGATGGTTCATCCTCTTTGGTGTTAAAATTAACATTTTCCCAGTCAATTTCAACATCTGCATCGCTCTCGTCAGATTCTTCATCTGAATCTCTATATGCAGTCTGCTGGGGCCCGTTCTCATCCTCCTCCGGGCCCTCTCCATTGAGACTTGTTGGTGCCGTCATGACATCCTCAAACTCGACGTCTTCATCATCTTCAGCTTCGTCATGTGACTCCGCCACAGAAGGTTTCGAAAGCCCTGCTTCTGATGCCGTAACTACAGCATCTCGTAAACCAACTCTCCGTTTTTTCAACGGTCTTTCCGGTACTGCTAACTGCGACGGTATAGCCTCTTCTAGCATATCACGATATACATCTGGGACTGCATTTTGACCCACAGCTTTGCCTTTCCCCTTTGCTCTCCCTCTGGTCTTTGGAGGCATTTTTTTTCTTCAGGGTTTGTGATTGGAATTTCAGTGAATATTGATATCGATTGCGTATACGCGTCGTGCTTGGTGATCTCATTGCCCGAGAAAAATGTCCCTAGAAGGTCTTGCTACCTGATTTGGTCGCGATGTCTTATCAAGGTTTTGTGGATTAATGATCGATTATAGAAAGTACGTTAAAGCAGGAGAAGTTCAGGTTCCAAGCCATATATAATCAATCGTCAATCAATACTCGTACATGAATTTATTCTCAAACAAGAGCCTTTACAATATTGGAGCACGCCGACGCAAGTAAATCTAGAAACTTGGATATTGATTAATAAGCAAAAGGTCGTGACCACCAGTAGGTGCACGGATTCGTAAGACTCCCTTCCCTGTAAGCAAAGCACAATTTCACACCAAAAATACAGATTTTAATAATTCGATTATAATTCAAATTTCCATTTAATTTCTTCAAAATTGAGATATATAATAAAGAAGCATAAGGATTTTATAAGATTTAAAATTCAAATTATCATTTCTTCAAATAAAAGCTGAATAATCTAATTTAGTTTTCTCTACTAAATTCTTTTGGTGAGGAAATGTAATATCGAATTTTTTGAGTTGAATATAGAAGATTTTTAAAAAAAAATTCAATATAATATATTTTAATGCTTATTTAATCTATATTGAGGATTTCAATCAAGAATATTATATATTTGTTTTTTAATAGAATTCTAAAAATGTTGATTTTTGGTGTGAAATTGTGCTTTGCTTATAGGGAGTCTCACGAATCCGTGCACCCACTGGTGGACTGAGTGTGTATATTAAAAATGAGGCGGGAATTTATCAAACTGCATGCGCCGACAAACATCACATCCGAATGCATCATCCACGTTTGAAAGCACACCGAGGATGTATCAAGTACATGATAGTTCACTGGGAGCTAAATTTTTGCGTCATCAATTTCAGCTGTGCCTTTCATCTAATCTTTCGATACTTAGTATTTCAAGCCTCAATATCTTGGTCGGGCAATATTCAAAAAGAATCATCAATAATATCAGCAACTGACTATTGATATCTTAAAGCTATTTTCAGCAATTCGGGCGAGCTGTTGATCTTCCTTGGTTTCTTCTATATGGTCCAAAGACTACTTCACATTTGAACGTTGGTTGTCTTTCTCTCTTCCACACCACGTTCATGAAATGCACAAAATTATATGAGCTGATTTGAAACATTGAAATGATTTGAAACATTGAAATGATCTGATATATCGACAAGTAATCTGATAGCAAGGCACGATCGAATCGAATCACGTTCCTCACAACTTGCTTCCCTCATTGCTAGTTCCTCTTCTCAATGTATGTGCATAATGCCAATCATCTCGTCCAATATCCATGCGTACCTTGTACGCTTCTTCCGCGTCTTCTAAAATTTGCATGTCTAATTCTACCACATTCATTCCTTCCTCTCTTCCCATTTTGCCTAGAGCTCCTTGGAATGGTACGGTTACCTGGCTGATTCCCAAAAATCCAGAATCTTCTTTTCCTTTTCCTACAGGTGCTCCAGCGTTGCAAAATATGATGCCGCACGTGTTTTCAAACGCTCTGGATACCAGTGTAGATTGAACAAACAATTCTTCAGAAAGGGAATTTCGTGCTAATCCTGCAGGAGTACAATCGCTGAGAGTCCAGAAGGTTGGAATGATGATGAGTTTCGCGCCTTGAGAAATGAGCTCTCGAAATGCTTCAGGAAATGCGGCATCCCAGCAAATAAGCATACCGACTTTTCCAAGAGGAGTATCAAAAGTAGTGTGTGGATCGTTCGTAGACGAGGTTAGATGTGGACGTTCAGGATGCCAGAGATTCTTCTTGGTGTAGGAGGAAAGTATTTTGCCTTCAGGGGAGATGAAATGAGCTGTGTTATGAAGATGAGAAGTCTCGGGGTGTAGAGTGCAGATGGTTCCTGGGACGATGGATATTTTGAGTTCGCAAGCGAGAGACTGATAGCCAGAGAGATATTTGGATGTGATGTCGTGGTGACACAATGGTAGAAATTCGGGTTCATCTGGAACCCATGATGTGAGGTGATATTCAGGCAAAACGACAAGGTCGCAGCCCTTTGAAGCGGCTTCTCTAATAAATTCTACTGCTTTCTGATAATTGTAATCAATAGCTAAAGGCTAGTAGAAAAATATAAGCTCGAGTTCTTTCAAAAACTTAGGAAATCGTGGATATCGCATGCTGTGAATATCACATACGAAGAAGAATCAAATGAGAGAAAAAGGAAGAAGCAAAGCGAGTATTTTCGGTCCAAGTGTCCCTTTTTGTATCGAAACTGCTGAAACAAACTATACAGCGATGATGACTGAAAGCCAGAACCCCCACATTGAAACCTATGTTGACTGGCTAAGCTTACAATGAGGAAGTGAGAGACGGGGACGCCTTTAATGGCCTCTAAGTGGTAACATTGTGATACGGATATTACCGACAGATCTCTTCCAAAGAATCTAATAACAGGAATGTCAACGAACCTTCGGGCAGAGCTGCACCAACGCGATCTTATATACTGATGCCATGTTCTGTGTTTTAGTGTTCTTAAATTTCTTAAATTTCTCTTTGCTTCATCAGTGTTTGATCTTGCTGGGCAAAAGTCAATACTTACGAAGGAGTCCGCTTTACGTTTGCTGTTCGCCAAAAATGTCTCAATTCGACTGGCTGACGAGAGAGTTGAAAGTAGAAAGCAATTGTAACAACGGAGCGACGAACGTGGGGGTGAGAGGCGGGAGAAGTCAAGCGGCCGCTAGCGGAAATATTGCACCTAATCGGGACTAGCGTAATGATGTACTTGCGGGCAGGTGAACTTATAAACTCATTAATCTTAATAATAAAATAATAAAAGAGTTCTTAATAATCTTTATAATCTTTATAATCTTTATAATCTTTATAATCTTTATAATCTTTAT
>PQXL01000542.1:0-23794 GCA_004916875.1 Botrytis galanthina
TATATATATAATAATAATCATTCTTATTATTATAAGCGTAACCTCTAATAACGTTGGCCACCAGGAGAGGAACAGGAACGAGCTCAGAAAAATCTATAAAGTGCAAGAAGTTTCCTCTTCACAATCACCATCAGTTCATTCTCAGTATCATCATCACAATAAACTTTAAGAAAATAACTTTTGCTTTCACCAAATCAACCACACCAAATCTTTCATCAATATGTATTTCTCAAGAGTTAGCATCATAGTCAGCATGACTGCCTTATTCGCAACTGCTTTTGCAATGCCTGCAACTCTCGTATCTCGACAAGATGCTATCTGCAGCAGTGGTAGTCCCCAATGCTGCGATGTTGATGTCCTTGGTGTAGCTGATCTAGACTGCGAGTCTCGTATGTACTCTCCTCCCACTGTCGGGGCAAATCACTAACTCAATGCTAAACAGCACCGGATGCATACACCGATATAGCATCTTTCAACGAACTCTGCTCCTCTCTTGGAAAAATCAACATGTGCTGCGATCTTCCTATCGTGAGTTCTCCTGCTTTTCTGTCTGCGTGCGGACACTAATTACTTGAATAGTTGGGCCAAGGTATTATTTGCACTTCTCCAGATAATTCATAGAGGATTCGCGAGACTCTATACCTGCGCTTAGCTCAGACTTCGAGCATCTTTGGGTTTGACAGATCAGAAAGACTCTTTGACTCTGAGATTGACTTGCGCCTGGATTCTTATATATCGCGGCTTGGATGATGGAGTTTTAGAGATGGATGTTGGCTGTTGATTTGTAGTTTGCTTCTTGATCTTGTTTCGACTTGTAGACACACAATGTACAATGCTTTTGTTTCACGCGCGCAAACTCAGTATGAGAAAGAAAGGAGTACCAAATTAGCAAGCAGCAAATACAATTCGTTATTTTCCACACGCAGGACGGACAGTCCAGACTGTTCCAACATTTAAACTTAAGATATGACCTTCATGAAGTAGGATTTGATCACTATATGTAAATTAAGATAGTGATAGCGGAGGATAGTTTGTAGTGCGGCTCAATATGCTATATATGATAATGTTTAACATCATTTTGATACACCAATTTAAAATCAAGAATGACGTAGTGTCTTATGATTTCGGGACGAGTGTATCTTGGCTTCTATCAATTCCCATCTTTCTTTACCTTCTTAGTGGATCAATTCTATCTCTCGTTCGCTTACTATCATCTTTCCTTTCAAGCGATCTAGCAGGTCGTTTCCCCGCTGAGTTACTAGTCGCGGTCCTAGGAGGGCCATTTTGTCGGTCATTATCAAGTTCTCTTCTGCTACGTGGATGCTTGTTGTAATCATCTACACTAGATGAAGGACTTGATCGAATTGCAAGAGACGTACCTCTCCGTGATTCGGACTCGTTGGATCTAGACGACGAACGACGTGGCTGCTCTGGGGCTGGATTATCTATGTGGCTCCATCCTCTCGGTTTTCCCTTTTCTCGGGTTGGATCTGCACTGGACTGCTTTGGGTGAGATGAGTTTGTAGCTTGTGGCGGATTTACTTGATTTTGGCCTCGGTTGTCTCGGGTATCGGTTCCTTGTGATGTTTCTCGATCACTAGATGGTTTTGTCCTACTACTTGATGCTTGTGTCTTTGTCGTCGACGATTGAGTTTTATCATCCGATCGCCCCTTCTTGTCACTCGATGGCTTAATTGTGTTTGTGTTTGTCTTAGAAGCATGTTTCTTCTTTAATTTTAATGGAAATTCTCCACCGCTAGTTCTGGTGTTCTTCCAGACTTGTAGCCCTAATTCGTGTAAATTGGCTGGATCATTCGCACATCCTGGCATGTACTTCTCCACTAGATCTTCAATATAAGCACCGGGGTTTCTATCTGAGAGCTTGTAAAGGAATCCCTGGAATTTCCGATCTCCCAAATTCATTATATATTTTCCTGGTGGTCCTGATTTCAAATTTATATCTTCAATTTTTCGCCCTTTCTTCTCGCTCACAAGACTCTCTCCTTTGCGATATATGCTATCTAAATCATCTTGGAAACCGTGGCGATGCAGAAAGATTTCTTTTTCTGCCTCTTTATCGTAGCGCGAAGTCTTTTCTGTCCGATAAGTGTAATATGCCAGGGCAAAATTATTGTTGTCGTCGTCATCCTTGCCATCTTCATCTTCCCAAGCGATTGTCTTGAGCCCATGAACTCGGGAAATTTTTTTCTCTGGTTTTTCCCACACAGCAATTTTGTCTTTATTTACCTGTTGATCGGGTTGTGGCTTTGAATCCCCTCTAAGCAGAGAGCTCAACTTCTGTACGAGCATGGATTTATTCACACCTAAGTCTTTGAAGCGAAGCTCTATCGCCCTTTCCCAGCGTCCATCAAACTTAGAAATTAATTCGTCTTTCGCAATTGCCTCAAGATAGTCGAGATTTCTCTCATTCCACCAGATATTTAATCCGGATGGGAGAGGATTACCTTTAGTAAAGTCTGGTTCCTTTATCTTCTTGCTCTTAATATCCTTCTCCATCTTATGGACCACTCTAGCGACGATATGCATGTTGATATTGTTTATTTTACGTTTCAGAAAGTATTCGTTAATATACTTATCATCGATCATCGGTGGTCCGTTCTTCCTTGCGAGCCACGTGCCATAGATGTACAGTGAAGCACGACCGTCGACCACATTTAATGCATATCCACCTTCTGGATATTCTGGAACAACTTCGTCATGTCTTTGAGAAATTTCTCGAGGCTGAGACATTGTGTGGTAACTTTGAGGTTTTTTACCCAATTAGATTGTTCACTATGAGGCAAATATTTGGCTCGTTCTTGCCCTTTCCAGTTTAATCCGGTGTATTCTTGCGATTTCAAAGATGCTCAGATGTAATGGTTGATGTGTGATTAATCAATTAGTTTGGAGAGCGTTCCTACTTATATGTGAAACAAAATTCCGAAATCAAGTGCGTCGACCTTATACAGGTTTAGGCATCCGTTGGCAAGCAGCTCTGACCTGGTTTCCATAGTTGAAAGATTCGAATTGTCAACCCATTGCGAATTTTGAATTAAATCTACCTAAATTATAAAAACTAATCGACTAACACTTCGACCACGGACCCAAGTATTGGCATGCGTAAGCTGCCAAAAAAAACACTCGCTCCAGCTCATGTGATCTTCTTAGATCCTTTGCGTAAAAAATATATCTTCGTACATAAGACTAATTTTGCACGAAGACCTCTTCCAGACAGAGAAAATCCACCAACTACAGCGACAAATCTGCTTTGGAACGCACCAAATGTTTAAGAGATTTGCACGACAAAAATTACTTGTCTCAATTTGAAGCCTAGCGTTCATAAACAGAAGTATACCAGAGTAACATGGAATGATCCCTAACAATGTATTAGAACAAATCAATTTCCAGAAGGCCTCAATTAACCCATAATAATTCCAACAAAATTTCTCTCACCGCAAGGCAGCAGCCAACATCAACATCAACAACAACATATATCGACATTTGCATATATTCGCACGAGGTCTAGAGAAGGCCATGAGAGCGAGCCGCGACCTCGCTACCTAATTCCAAGCGGTAATTATATTTGTGAATTCCATCCCAGTTGAGAAATGAACTCGGCTCAGCACCCGCAGAGAAGGTGTGTAGTAAACTTCAATTATTACGTCTTATCAAGTCCTGTGTTGATGTGTTGTTTTGCAATTCGATATAGTGGCTACCTTTCATTGCGAGCTCAGGGACGCCACTTCCCATCGCTGTTTTGGTTTGGTTTGCTGTTGTATCGTTCGTCTTACGGCTGTGTTCATCTGAGAAAGATCAAGAGTGTGAGAAAACAGGAAACGCAAGCAACAATGATTCCTATATTCATTTCGACGATTCTGTAAAGAATCAGTATCATTATGAAAGAACGGATAATGTGTGTTCGTGGAGGTATAGCTTACGTGACTTCGGCATTGATTGCTTGATTCCATAATATATCCGGATTACTGTATTGAAGAGAATATTCTATTACACGTGCTAAGCTTGCCGCGCAAGCTCTGGTGTTCGGTTAGATTGAGCGCTAGCGTAATTAGACGATGTAAAAAGAGGCACTCACGCGATGCCACCTGCAAAGACGGCAGCCAAGCCAAGATTATGTTTAAAGCGCAATTGGAGTCTTAAAATGAAGGGAAATGGCAACACAAGAACATAAACGTCTGTGACGAAGTTTACGACTGAGATTAAAATCACAATAGGGTGACTGTAGTTTAAGCAGGGTTTAAGTCTGCTCTCATCAAGTCCATTGCCCTTGACAAGGGACCTGATAGCAACACCGGTTATTGTAGCATAGAACACGCATTGGAAGCAAATTCAGGCGTAAGCGATAATTTTAAAGGCAGGGTTGATGTTGAATATACGTACGTAGATATAGCAGCATGATTGACAGTTTGGCAAATAATAGCGTGGATGGAGAAGTGATGCCATTTACAGAGAATATCTACATTCTTGATCAGTAAAGTCAGTTATACGGTATTAGAATTAGAATAAAACTTGAGTATTACGAGTCTTGGGTATCCACGATGCAGGAATATCCCAAGTATATCGGTTGAAGTGTACCTATGGCATACACCAACCAGAAATCTAGAGATTTTTAGAATTCAACTATTATACTAATCAAGATATACATAACGTATCCCCCTTTCTCGTAAGATCTTTGTCCCATGGAAGTCTTGTATTGGTATAAGTTCTAATTGGATGGTAAATATTCTTCATGTCGTTTCATCCTCCCACCAGGTTCATCTAATCTTTTTTCGAGTAGAATGTGTAATAATAGCAATAACGAACAATGACTTGCCAAGAAGACAAATACCGTATATTAGTATGCAGATGAATGTAGTTAGTACCATGTAACCCCGCCGCAGCAGAGTAGCGTGCTAAGCTGCGCTGATATGGCGGGCTCTTCGGGTCGGAAAAAACATGCCCGTCTGTGGCACAGGCTACCGCCACCAAATTCTTTCCTACAAAAGTAATAGAGTGCTGTTCCTACATTGGTTGGTGTGGAGCAGGAATCTAAAACCTGTGCCTCCACACCAAACTCTCTCCAACACCACACCAACTCCCCTCCAATACATAGGTAGGTTAAAGCCTTGACAGATGCCAACAAGAATAGATTTGACTTCCAGCTGTTCCCATCCATTTACACCCACATCAAGCTTGAAAACTTCAATGCATAGCATAATGACAACCACCAGCACTCCTTCTTTGAGCCCTGTGCTAATCACAGGCGGATGTGGATTCATCGGCTTTCACCTCGTGAATTATATTCTTGAATCCGAACCAACTTGCGAGATCCATGTTTTGGACATCAATACCACCAGAAATCGAGTCTCCAATGTGACCTACCATACCTGTGATATAACCAGTCTTTCTGGTGTTGAGTCAGTGATGCTTCAGGCACAGCCGCGTACTATCTTTCATGTTGCATGTCCAGACTCCATGGTTCCCCAGCCTTCAGTATTCCAAGAAGTCAATGTCAACGGCGCCCAAAACTTGATTTCCGCAGCTTTCAAAGTAGGAACGGTTCAGGCATTTGTTAATACATCTACATCATCGGTCATTCACGACAATATCAATGATCTGATTGATGCCGACGAGGATCTTCCAGTCCTACAGTATCCAACACAAAAGCGTGTTTACACTCTTACCAAAGCGGTCGCTGAAGCCGATATTCTTGCCGCCAACCGAAAAAATGGCGACTCCTCAATGCTAACTGTATCTTTACGTCCTGCCACCGCTTTCGGTGAGCGAGATACGATATGTATGGGTAAGATCGTCGATGTCTGCCGACAAGGAAAAGGGAAATTTCAGATCGGTGCCGGCAAAAATGAATACGACTTCATTTATGTCGGGAACTTAGCTGACGCACATATTCTAGCAGCTCAGGCTCTTTTGCGCGCTTATGGGAAACCAGTACCACCGCTCGAAACTCGTGTTGATGGTCAGACATTCAATGTTACCAACGATGAGCGAATCTTGTTTTGGGAGTTCCAGAGACGTATCTCTGCGGCGATTGGATTTCCTATCAAGGACCAAGACATTAAGACCATTCCTAAATGGCTTGCGCTGCTTATGGCGGTTATTGGGGAGTATATTATTTGGATACGAAGTTTGGGCAACCGGCAGCCAAGCGTTACTAGAGAATCGGTCCGTCTGACAACGATCATTCGCACCCTGAATGGCGATAAAGCAAAGAGAGTTCTTGGTTATACTCCAAAGGTGAGTATTCTTGAGGGTATAGAGAGAGGTGGGAAGTGGTTCGTGGAAGAGGCAAAGCAGGCAGAAGCTGGGAAAAAGGTCAACTGAGGGCTGGCTTGCAAGGATGGGGACAGAAAGCCAGTTGAGGGGAACTTTTGTAATACATCTCATTGAAATGATCCACCAGTTTTCTTTTTTACATGCTCTCTGTATGTTGCGTCTAGGTCTCCGTAACGTAATGTCAAATATCAGCCCAAGCACTCGAGGCTTATTAGGGCCAAAGCCAATCGACTGTACCTAATTTTTCATCAATGAAAATTCACTCAAGAACGAGTGGTCGGCACAAAAGATAGTTCAAGTAATTATGGGAATTTGGTTTGCGGCTGTTCACCAGCCAGACCTCAGTATACCTAGTATACGCATTGGAAGATCTTTGTGAACATCCAGAATATGTTGGACCGCTCAAAAACAAGCTAGTGGAGATGATTTCGGCCAATGAAGAAAACCTTGATTCATTAACTCTACTCGACAGCTTCTTGAAAGAATCCTCGCGCCTCCACCATCAGACTATATTTCAATTCGCAGGAAAGTTCTTTAACCTTTCACTTTCTTGAACGGAACATGTCTACTTTTCTGGGGCTTGAGAAAACATGCCTGGTAAGCAATCCTATATTGATATTAACATACGGAAAAACCAATAACACCTAGCTAACTGTCTTACCAGCCCGGGTAGATACTATACTGCCCAAATCATGAAGCTTTTCCTAAAACATGTTCTTCTCAACTTCGATACCAAGATAACCGTACGGTCTAAGAGTATTACGAGTAGTCTTCATTTTCGATCGTCCGTCATTCCTAGGGCAGGATCAAGTCTGTCTTTTCCGAAATGGGAAAAAAACGAATCGATATTTCTGTGACAGTCCAAGACCTTATGTGTTAGATCATGTGCCATAGGACCACGCATACATAGGTATGTTTATCTAGTATTTAAGGGGAGAGGTTCTCTTTTCTCTTCTTGGTGAAACTTCTAAACATAATTTGCATTCTGTACATGAGTATCTCACATTACTGAATATCATCCATATTCTAATAAATACTCACGCATTTGCCATTTAAGAGTTTACTGGAAGGTGGTATGTGTTAGTCAGCCATTCCTTCTTCTTCCGACCTAGATTTAGACTCTTTCTTCCTACTCCCGACCTAGACTTTACCTCCGTGAGCCTCCCTAATCCTCTCAATCGAGCCCTCCCATCCTAACATCTCAGATAAGACGGTTTGGGAATTTGTGGATACTGACTGGCTACTTGGTATCATTCTTCTTCTGCAAAATTTCAGAATACCTATGCTGCCCTTAAGACACGCTGATTAGCACCAAACTCAAACTCGAATTTAACATGAATCTGAGGGGAAACTCACCTCCCGAATTTTCCTCCATCGCAATGCGCATATTCTGATTCGGCGCCCCAGCATCTTTGACACACCCAAAAAGCACATCTGCCGCCGCTTTATGATTCAAAACAAACCGCGGCTCAAAATTCTTGGGTAAAATCCCCCGAGTCGACCGTTGAACCCAATCTTCAGCAATTTTTCTGATCAATAATGAAGATTACCAAGAGTGGGTGGGCAGAATACGCTTATTTTACTACTACCCACCATACCACGAGATAATTTTACAATCCCGAAAATTCGGTCTTCGCCTCGCCAACTTTACTGACCGCCACACCAAATCAACATGCAACTTCCTTTCCCAAATCTCCGAAAAATAATACCATCATACATTTTGTTTTATTTCTTCACCATACCGCGTGACCACCATCTTAACTCCTCGGTCCCAGCCCCAACCCAAGCCCCAAGTATCCTCCACCTCCGCGCCTGCATCGGAGCAGCCCCTCGCTTCCCCGGAAAGATATCCCCACTCACTCCATCCCATCTCCTGATTGGCCCGCTAATTTCCAAATGAGGGGTGCAGCATCCACGCATATTAAACGCAGATTAAATATACCCCACACCCCCATCTAGATTTCGGAGCACGTGGAGAAGGTGATAAATGAGCACATCGTATTTTTTTTCACACCACACGTCTGTATGGTGGAAAATCAAATCCGTTCCCCGAGATTTTCGGATTGCGGAGAACAGGGGATGAACATTTCGGTAGCGTGTCGGCGCTGTGCCGTGTTTGTGGGGTTGGCGGACATGGTTTGCAGATGTGGTGTGGTTTGGAGAGATGGGTTTAGCCCGGATGGGAATCGGGATTGTGTATAAATTGAATGGGGTTTGTCGATTATGGTGAGGTTATTTTCTTTCTCTCTTGAGAAGTATCTTGGTTTTTTAATTGTGTTGAATACGTACAAGAGAAATTATGAAGTTCTGGGGTCTTTTAATTACAGTCTTGCCCATAGCATTGGCAAGACCAGAAAACCATTCAAGGTAAGAAATATCCATTTCGATTCCTCCCTCACTAAATACTAACGCACACTCTAGAGATTCCTCATATTTCTTCAAAGGACATGATTTATCCTCCCTCCTCATGCTGGAACAAGGCGGTTCCATCTTCAAAGATACCCTCAAGCACAACGCCACCCGTCCCGCCGAAGCCATTCTCGGCGACGGCGGTATGAACAGCGTGCGACTTCGTCAATGGGTTGATCCCGTCGATGGCACCTACGGTCTAGCATACAATCTCAATCTCGCCAAACGCATGCAAAAACAAGGATACAAAATCTATCTCGACTTCCACTTTTCCGATTCCTGGGCCGATCCAGGTAAACAACCTCCTCCTGCCGCGTGGCCCACAGAGCTCAAACCTCTTGCCAAGACCCTGCGAGGATACGTAAAAGATACATTAGTATCTTTCGAAAACGCCGGTATCAAACTCGATATCGTAGCCCTAGGAAACGAAATCCGTCATGGCATGTTATGGCCCGTCGGCTACGTCGACGTCGACATCCAACCGACCAGCGCGCTCCACAAGAACTTCAGCTCCTTCGCCACGCTCTGGAAATCCGCACGAGCCGGCGTCGACGACGCGCTCGCAGCCGGCGTGCACAAACCCCAAATCATGATCCACATCGACAACGGCTGGAACGTAACGCTCCAACAACGCTGGTTCGATGCGTTAACCGCGAACGGCGTGCCGCTCTCCGCATGGGACGTATTTGGCTTCTCCTTCTATCCTTTCTACGGCACCGCCGCCACATTGGCAAATCTGCGCACGACGCTGCATTGGGTTGCGGAAACCTATCGCAAGCCCGTCCACGTGGCTGAGACGGATTATCCGGCGATTTGCGATGGCCAATATAATCCGATTCCTGAGAGTAGCGAGCCTGCGATTCCGTACTCGGTGGCCGGACAGTTGGAGTGGACGGAAGATGTGATTAGTGTCGTGCAAAATGTACCGTATGGTTTGGGTAGAGGTGTCCATTATTGGGAACCGGCGTGGTTGAATGGTACCAGTTTGGGAAGTGATTGCAATGATGCGATTTTGTTCACGCCGGATTATAGCGCGTGGCCTACGATAGTGGGATATAGTAGAAAGTCGGTGGCGTTGTTCAAGTAGGAGGGATAGTTAATTGTTGGAAATGAACTGCGGGGTCAATGTAATAGTATTTCATGAATGATGATGGGATTTATGATATCGATAGCGAGAAATATGCTTTGCATTCATTGATATATGTCACGTAATCGAAAAATCAAGAATCTCCAAATAAACTCTGCGGACTATTGAGACCAGAAATCTTATAGGTTTAACAAGATTTGTAACATCCCTATGCTTTTCCCTTACCCCAACACAAACTCTAAATCCGAATCCAACCCTCAACCCATCTTTTCATCCACGCCTCCTCAATCCCCCTCACCTCCTTCAAATGCACACTAGCCTCTATCGCCTTCTCCACATCCTTATCCGACCACATTGTCCGCGGCAACGAATCAAAAAACGTCTGCAATTTAATCGCGGGATACTTTCCCAACATCTCTTCCAACTCCACAGCACTGGATACATATTTTCTCGTCGCATCTTTCAATTCCATCAGCCAGACTGTGTATGGGATTATCGCCATCGGGATTTTCGGATTCAGAGAATTCAATGTCTCCAAAATGTTGGGAAGTAGAGTATTCCATGTCGTAGGATTTTGATTCAGCGGATGGAATATTCTAGCGCCGGATTTGGAAGCGTTAGGATTTCGGTCGAATGAGAGATCAATTAGTGAAGATGAGAGGATGTCGATGGGTACCCAATCTAATTTCATCTCATCGCTGCCCAGATTTTCTGGTAAAAATCCCATGTGGAAAGAAGTGATCACGAGACTGGGCATCCACTCAGATGGATTCCACACACCGGATGTGTAAGCAGGACCTGCAATCTGACCTACCCGAGCAACTTTTATATCGACAGTGGAAAGCTTTGTCTTGGAAGCATAATCCAGAATGCGCTCTGAGATGAATTTACTCTCTGCGTAGCCCATTGGGAGAGGTGCAGATACATCTTCGATAATTGTCTCGGGGATGGGTGTTGATTCGAGAGCCAAAATTGAACTGATGGATGATATGAAGAGAAGAGAGACCTGATGTGGAATTGCAGAGACGAAAGACAAAAGATGAATAATCCCATCGAGTTGCGGCTTGAATGTTTCGAGCGAGAGGTTGAAGTTTACGGGCCATGCACTGTGAATGATATCTGTTGCAGAATTTTGAATTCGCTTGTATGTTTCGTCCTCGAGATCCAAATCGGGTTTAGAGAAATCGGTCTTGAGAAATGTAACTTTTGAGGTTGGGAAATCTGTGGATTCGTGGTTCTTTTTGTTCTTTTCTAGATGCCGGGAATGGGCAGAGGAGCTGCGATCTAAACAGTAAATATGTGATACGGATTTATCTTGCATCAATTTCCTTAAGATGTATGATCCAAGAGAACCAGTTGAGCCCGTCAAGACAACTACATGTTCATTGACCGAGGATGAATTTGCCGCAAACTCATGCTTACTAGTGATCTTGTCAACGCGTTGAACGTATTCTTGAAGGGTTTCCTCAATTTTGTGATGACGATTCAATGCATTTACTGTGCTGGCGTTCGACTCATCCTGAGATATAGCGATGATCGATTGAAGCAATTGGACAATCGAAGGATTGGTGTAAAAGATAGAGATGGCGAGATCGGGCTTTCTTAAAGCTTTTCTCAAATGCCGAATAAGTTGCAACGCTTGCAGAGAATCCATTCCTTGAACGAACAAATTATCTTCATCCTGTACTTTGATCTCATCCCAATTGGTAACCTTAAGAATAGCTACACGTAAGACTGTATGTACTGCCTCGATATTTCGAATATCGATAAGCTCCTCATTTTCATCATTCTCACCTACATTGTATGCAGACATCTTATCAGCATCAACATACAACTTCTCTATCTCAGAAGCATATTCTCGTAACGTGGGACTTCTCTGAATAGTTCCTTTCGCCGACATAAGAATTGGACGGCCTGGCTCCGTGAAAAGAACATGTGATTTTGCAATTCTGGCATGTGCCGGGCATGTCAAATTAGCATCTTCTATAGCAGGCCAAAGACGTTCAATAACTTCTGCCCTTTCTGTCGCAGTCATTGGCTTTTGATCGACAAGTTCGATCAAAAGAGCGGCTTGAAATCTCAATGCACCAATGACCATTGTTTGATGAATCTCTGGGTGTTGATTGAGGCGATGTTCCATAGAAATGGGATTTGTTTTTTCTCCGGGGAGGAAAACTATAATGTCATCTCCTCGACCGCGATAGAGCCAGAGATCAGGTTCCGTAGGATGTGGCGAGTAAAGATCTTTTGATCTCCATTGATGAAGTTTTGGAAATGTTTTGAAGAAAGGTTGTAATTTTCCCGGATCAAGGTTTCTATTCCAAACGGCTTCATGGAGATCATCAGCCTGATGCTCAAAGGATATATTTGCGCAGGGATCAAATTGATGGTGACCCCAGAAGTTTGATCGTGCGTTGATTGGCTTCAAAGAAGGATAAAATCCCGTCTCTGTGGCTCCCACGTGGCCGATCAGTTCAATTTTGGAAGAGATAGCATCTCCAGCAGCTGGTGGAATAGCACCTCCAAGATAGAAGATACGGTTTAGCTTTGTGGCCACGAAATCTAGACTCTCCGTATTTTGGGCAAGATCAACAACGTAGGGTGGGACGAGAACCGCAATATCAGCATTATTATGCTTGAGACCGTCAATCAAAAGACTAGCTGAAGGAAGACCAGCTATTGGATATATCGAAATACTCCGTCTGGATATTCCGTTGATCAAGCCGAAGAAGACACCGGCTGCCTATTCGGATTAGAGTCAATCTATTACCACCGATTCCGAAATAACTTACATGGAAACTTGGAAATGTATTAAAGATACGGACTCTGCACGAAAGTTAGCTGGAAAACATAGAATTGAATAATCGACGCTTTCTTACCCAGCATATAAGTCCATTTGATTAACATAGCCGGTAGGAGCTTCATTCCGCTGTGTGGCCGTAGCAATATAATCATGAGTCCACACGATGGGCTTCGGTAGCTCCGTAGTTCCAGAGGTGTGTAGAACCACGAACGGCTCATCTTTCGCGGCTTCAAAAGTTTTCTTGAACGGAAAATGTTCGTGAGGTTTTTCAATTAGGTCAAGAACGCTGGGTAATTCGAGTATTCGAATACCCATTGAAGATAGAGCAGCTATCATGGGTTGTAGCTGAGCTGACTGGGGGCTTGTTGTGACCAGAGTTTTACATTTGGTAAAACTAAGTAGATTTTCTTGCGCACGAATACTATTTCTTGGTGATATAAGAAGGGCCTAGATAAGTGGCAGATATTAATTGCTTGTTCAAAACATGGCCGTGGACTAATCAGATTACACACCTTGTACCCAGTCTTGACAGCTCCTAATAAGAAAGCATTGACGACAATATCATTAGGACCAATGTAAGCCAAGGTAGGAAAGTCTTCCCCAGGGCCAAGTTTTTCTTGAAGCCACCATGCTATACCATTAGCGGCATTTGCTAAAGATCCATATGAAAACTTTTGATAGCCAGATTCGTAACTGACGAGATTCACAGGATATTCAGCGAAGATAGCTTCGGGTTCCGTTGCAGCGATTGTATCGACAATATTGGGCAAAAGTTCTTTCGTACTAAAGGAAGCAAGTTCTGCTCCGTTGAAAGATTTTGCCATGATGGTTGATTCAAATGAATATTTCGATATGGATAGGGCTAAAAAATGAAAAATAAGATGCAACAGAAAGTTGCGTTTAAATTAAATTGCAGCTTACTTATGGGATTGAGGACAGATTAAATGAAAAATAGAAGACAAGACGAGGAAATAAGAATCTCAACAGAAGAATCTCACGAATTCCAGTGCGGGGAAAACTGCTCACATTATACTCAGCCTCAGCGTGCATTTCCAATACATGTAAGGATACCACCAACACTTGTTGGCACGTCTCGAACATTTATGGACACCTGCATTACTCAATTTCAAGAACATTCACAGGTGGGCTTGCGTGGCTGACACGAGCAAAGAAGACACAAATTCGAGCATTCAAGCTGACGACATATCAACCAACGAAATTCGGTACCGACCGCTAGAATCGGTTCAGATAAATCAGCCTGGGAAACCGGTATATCTGTGGATGACCATCATTCATGGATGTATATCAAATCGAGCTAGGTCAACGAGTGTTTGGTCAGAACCAACAGGTTAGGTTGTGGGGTGTATGTAAGCTTTCCATACCATAACGACAATCCTCCCCAAGAGTGGGCGAATCCTCGAACCAGTATCGACATACCTCAGTCCGTCCATCCCATCCATCGAACCAACACAACCGTAAGCCGTTTATCAAAACTGATCGCCGGTAGAAGATCGCCGGTGGATTGACGAAGATGCAATGAAGATGGGATGAAGTATTCTTCATTTCCTTCACATCATATCATATTTCTTTCAAGATATCAGTCAGCATATAAGGTCTGTGCGCAACCCGATACGTACAAACCGATAGTATCACTGGTGTATGTATCTTACTTCAATACCTACCTAGGTAACTCGGGTAGGTATATTTCAACATCCCTCCCATTCCATCCCTCCCTCGCATCCATCCAATCAACATTCACCACCCTCCCGACACCCTCCCAACATCAAACAACATAAAACATTAAATGTTAATCTCGCTAGATATCTAGATACCTATATATATACAATCACCTAATTATATTTCAACATCACAGAACCAACCATATACTCAATTCAATTATATTTTCGAAATTCCAAATCTCAGATTTTCTCTACTTTACTCTATTCTATTCTACTTTCTTCATTGCGTCTCGTTGCGTCTCGTTGATTAGTATAATATCATATCTCATCTTATCTTATATCGAATTGAAAGATACATATCAAATCGAATCAAAGTAAAAGATACATATAATCCCGTCTCCGGACTTCGAGACCTCGAGTATCTTGATATTTAAGAGATTCGCGATGAAGATATTGGGTTCATATCTGATTTCACCCGTTTCCCCTCCTTCTCCTCATCCCTCAAATTCTCAACCTTTAATTCCCGTACAGAACCAACACGAGAAGATACAACTTCAACTTCAACATCACTACTCCTCTCGCCAATCCCCATCTCCAAAACCCCCCCATCAGCATCCCCATGCCCATCCTCGCTTCCCCACTCTCCAACCCCTCTCTTCTCCTCTCCCCCAACCCCCAAATCCCTCCTCCTAACCCTCCAGCCTCCTCTCCACCCCACCCATCCCTTCTCCCACGGCCCCCTCAGAAAACAAACTCCCAGTCCCAACCCCACAAACCCTACCCCCGCACTCCCACTCACCACCCACCCCCCCCTCGCATACAACCGATTACCCACCGCGGTCCCCGTCAACTGCCCCAGAAAAACCATCACCATATACGCCGTATTCACTCTATTCCTCGCCTTTGGATCAATCCCATAAATGGCGCTACGATTTGCAATCTGCGCTGTCTGGATCCCGAGATCCATGAAAACAGCTTGGAGAATCGGACCCGCGAGGGTGAATTCTCCAGTGTAAGTACCGATGACGACGCCGATGAGACAGTAGAGGAGACCGAGGATGACGCTGAAGAGGGGGATGAATTTATCGATGATGAGACGGGAGTAGATGGGGCCGAGGATGAAGGTGGCGATGCCGATCAGGGCGAAGAGACCGATGGGGACGGGGGAGAAGGAGTAGGGAGGGGAGGAGAGGAGGAATGTGAGGGTTGTCCAGTAAGAGGTGAAGATTGTGGAGGTGCAGAAGCCGATGAGAGATGCTTGGACTAGGAGGGGGTGTTTGAAGAGCAAGCGGAGGATACTTAGCAGGTGGGAGAAGTAGTTGAAAGATCCGGGGTTGGTGCTTGGGTAATCCGGCATAAAAAGGTAGAGAAGGATTAAGATGAGATATTGGACCCCGAAGGAGAACCACTGAGAAATGATTAGTGAATACAATAAGCGATGTGGGGAGAGCTGATCCTACGTAAATAGTTCGCCAAGTAGTATATTGTGTCAGAATACCCGAAAGTAAACGAGCGATCAGCAAACCAAGTAGTAGACCAGAAGAAACAATAGCCAAACAAGTTGCTCTACGATTTGGCGGTGCTAAATCCCCTACCAAAGGAAGCATGAGTTGTGGAGTGACCGTAGTAAGGGCCGTGATGAAAGATATTCCAACAAACACGGAAAACGAGTTTGTGAGGCATAAACCAAGCCACTGTTATGATTGACCTCAGTATAAGAGCACATTGAGAATTCCTCATCATGAAGATTACTGATAAAAGTTCTTTCAAGTAAACGTACCATAGTCGCAGTAAAAAAAACCAATGATAATACGAATGCACGTCTCTTAAAGATATCTCCCAGAGGACATAGAAGCAACAGTCCAGATGCATAGCCTGCTTGCATTACCGTAGGAATAATTGATGCACGTTCATTGGTGACATTGAACTCGGCCGCTAGAATATTGAGGATAGGGTGACTGTAATAAAGATTTGCCACCGTGAAAGTACAAGCCTATGAGAAATGTATGAGCAAGATTACAAGACCATAGAATCCTATTGAGAAGTCAAGAAGTAAAACTCACAAAGGCAAAAAGCAAATTCATCCACAAACTGAATTTCGGCGGGTTATCAACATCATATCGACATCTCTTCGGCGTATAAGTAATAACTTTCCAACAAAACTTCATGATCCTATTCTCCTTTATCAGAGAAAATCTCTGGTTCTTTTCTTCTTGAATGGTATAATTGATTGAAGTGGATTCTTGAGAGTAATCCATTTCTTTCCCATCTTTCACCGTCTCATTATCGTTCGTTTGTGGTAATGGCGGGGTCCGTTCAATGATGAGATCGGAGGTCCGAATCATGTTTTCTGTTTGGATGTGAAGATAAGATAGTTGAAGAAAGAATATTTATATCATCTTCATAGCGGTACTCGCTGATGATATTAAGATTCTATCAATTGTACTAGTGACTAACTATGTTAGCACCGAAATACTTGTATGAAGAAGCTCGTGGGAGTAAGAAATACTATTGTCTAGTTATGAAGTAGAGTTTCGATACGAGTACCAAAGAAATCGTAAAGTCAGTCCGTGTGTTATCGGTGCAAAACTATGATGAGCATGGATTGATGAATTAAGCTTTAATTCTTACATCTTCATTGGCGGTTGACATTGAAGACGGAAGTCCGCTTCCGAGCTGCGGTTGAGCATTTGAAAATCACGGGCTATAAACCCCCCTGTCAGAAGCGACTCTCTTCAATTAACCAGAAGAAAAGACTGCCTAACGGTAAGAACAATCAAAAGTTGTTAAATTTGTTAATTTGATGAAAGGATGGTAAATATATGGGTGTACATACTTCGAAATTTTATCAACCTCGGGGAAATCATTTTCTTCCAAATAGTTGATGAAAAGCATCATACCCTCCTTGACCAACACCTTTCTCTCCCTTTCCTATTTTCGTCTCAATTCTTCCACCTCCCCCTGCTCATCATACTCTAGATAGCATGTGCAGCAATGTGAAGACAATGGCAAGTTTCCTCCGCAGTATCGTCATTGGGCAACAGACAATATGTCAAATTATTTGAAGTCGGCTTAGTTAGTGCTCACACCTGCTTAGAGTTTGGCAGATCAACTATGATCAGAGCTTCGCTTTTGCTCTTTCTCTCTCGCCTCACCCTTCCTTCGTCCCCTCCTAAACCCTTGTCCATAATCCCCTAGACAACATGATCTTGCATATATTAAGAACAAAGAGGTTAGTATACACACGGCATGTGTTGATATAAACATGTTTCAGTTATGTCAATCTGGGGAAATAATGTTAGTGTGTGGGGAACCTCACCTAGTGCTAGATAGCGGCCCAATTATGCATTAACTTGTGATTCATGGCACGCGTGGTAGACTCCCTTTCATTAAATTGGTCGCAGTTCTTACCCGACCAGTATTTCCATGTCTTGGTTGAAAGCATCACATAATATTCCTAATAAATAGAGAATTAGTTATTAACAAAAGAAGATATACGACGCGCAGGATTACCGGAAACATCGATTTGATGATTCTCCCATCGTCATATAATGACGAAAAGGAAAGAGGTAGGTTTCTGTTGCATATTGAAAGAAAATCCCAATTCGTTATCTTCGAGGAATATCGTAGATCACGAAATAATTACGACACTGGCCTCACCAGATATCAAGATGGTAGACTTCATTGCCAACGAAGAATAGGATGGCTTTACCATGAAGGTCTTTCGAAAGGGAAGGGGTGCTCCAAATGTAATCGATAACATAATATCTGAATCTAGCGACTGTTTTGCGCCATTGAAAGATTATCATATCGCGGTGGACCAAAGGGCTGTGGTTCGGATTGCGAGACGGATATGAAATGACAACTTTGAAGGGTCAAATCATGATAAACTCAATGAATATCACAATCGACCACCTCAAAACTCTCGACAAATCAAGGATGATCGCCCCATGATTGACAGCAAAAGACAAGACACTTCGAACACAAAAGCAATAGACGCTGAGATGCAGAGTGAAACACTCGTTCACAACAATCACACCAAGGAGATGAACTACACATCATCAGTCTCAATCAAGCTTTCTTCGGATATCGATTCGAGTAAAACCAAGCAATCGATCGCGCGTCTCTCCCGGCAATCAACTCATCGTGCTGTCCTAAATCCCTCTTCCAATATTCTCCCTTCCCTCTGCGTCTCCCATTTTCTTTGCTGTTCACCCCCACGCCCACCCATGCGCCCGCCATCTCCAGATAGCAAGATAGAATGGACTTTGACAAATCTTGCAAATAATATTGAAATCAAAATTGGTGTAGCAGTGAATAACAAATTTGGGAACAATACCACAAAGCCGAATCTATTCAGCAGGTCAAATAGGATGATTTAGCCGAAGACAAAGTGTGTTCCAGAAATCTTTGAATAGAGATCTTTGAATGATACCTTGCTGGAAATTGTTGGGAAAGGGGCCAAGAGAATTTCGTGTTGTAATTTGAATGATATGGGGGTAACTTTGTGAGAAGAATCTGCGAATACAGGAGGTGGACTGAATACATGACCTGATAGGAGAGAGCGACGAATAGGAGTGGAAGCAAAGCGATCTGAGTATATAAACTTATTTAGACCAATTGCTCAGGAGACTTCATTATTGATTACCCTTGGCTACTAAATCTTCGGATGATAGGGAGACAATGACCTGTGCTTGAGTCATTTCAGGCGAAACTGCTCAATTTGGTGCTCTCATTCATACGTGATCTTAAGTCAGTCGATGGGATAAGTTGTAGAAGTTCAGGAGACTCCCCCTTGATACTTGAACTTGTCTAAGAAAGCGCCCTCGCTAGAAATTGAGTTCACTCAAATTAATATCTCGTACTCAGGTCCACACGAGCCCGAGGTATAATCGAAGGAAAGTCAAGATGAATGAGAAGGACAAAGTCTCCAATTCCAAAACACTTTCAAAATTGAAATGATGCCCAAGAGCTTTCCTCATCGCCAAATGCAATTTCAATTTCCAAAACCTCCTAATCATGTGTTCGTAGATCACATGTGGGTCTTGGCACTGGTTCGTCTCTATCGAGAGGTTCAACACTTTTGACTCACCGTTGACGAATGAACGAAGATTACGCCGAACATCCGGAGCTACCGGTCCCGAAGAAAAAAACCCAAGTGTCGCTAATTTTCAATCGTTAGCATTAATTTTCTGTCATGGAGACACAGTAAGGTGGTCAGTGGTGAGTCTGTGACTGTAAGTCTCGAGGAAGAGCCCGACGAAACTAAGATGGTATCCAGCTAAACGGAAATAGTCCGTTGAGCTAGCCTTTTAGTCAATTGGGACGAGCTTCTTGATTCGAAGGAAAAGAAAATGGGAGTCCGTGAACTTGAAAGAAGTTTCTTAGGTTAGCTTGGATGGTTTGAGATGAATGATATTGTTATGCAGATTGTTTGACGATCGGTGTAGGTTTGGTGAGGGTTAAGTCAACAGTGTAGGGAAAAGGAGAAACGGGTATTGGCTAGCAATGAAGGGAAGCATGATCTTTGTGAAGAAATGAAGCTTGAGTGGAGTAGCAGGAGCTTCAAAGGGAAGGAGTGCAAAGAAGCGACGGTCCATAATGTATCGATGGGTAGGTACTAGGGTACGGGTAGCTTCAAATCGAGAGAAGACCGAAGAGGAGAATGAATTATGTATGTTGTATCATGTATTTGATAGCGTAAATAGTGTAAAGATATTTGAAAAATTCCCATTCATTGATGATAGAATACGGAAGGGTTGTATTTGATGACATTCCATCCCTTTGAGCATTTATTTGTACCCTTTGTGACTTTGACTTTGACTTTGTACTTGGTTGAGTCTTGTGTTGTACCTGGAAGAGATCTCGGATGTAAACAGAGGAAAAGGTGTAACAGTGTAACTGTCGCGAAGAAGTGGATATTTTTCATCTAACCCAATCTATATTAGCGTCGAGTAGCCACAATTGCCGTGAGCAGCTTCCCGGTTGCTTCAGTGAAAATGTAGTCAAGACTGTCAAGGTATTGCTCTTGAGCCAATTACAACGGATGATGAGTACCTAGAGAATACATCGTACAGATTCTATCAGATCCGATCATCAGAGCGAAGCGAAGAAGCCTCCACGGCAGTGGCCCAGCGGAGCGTCATCAAGCTGATCACTCACTCACTCACCATTTCACATCCTTCCTACAAGAATAAGACAAAACGCTTTTTAGGGCGGGCGATTAATCATTTCCGATAAGAATGGAAGGAAAAATGACTTGTTCGGTAGAAAGTACTCTGTAGAAGGACATTTGAACAGTCAGTCCACTTTAACTCATACCAGGAATTCGTTTAATCCTTGTCGAGTGACAATAACAAGCTTTTTAGCGTCTCAAATCAGGAACGATTTGGTTGTGATGGGATTATGGGAATTTTGAGTGATCAGATTCCGATAAGAAAGGAGGAAGGGAAGGGAAGGGGGGGGGGAAGGGTGGATGGACTCTGGAGTGAACGGAAGAAAGGAAGAAAGGAAAGAAAAAGTTGCAAAGTAATTTCATTTTGACCGGGTCACGGATCTCAAGACTCCATTTTACCATTTTGCTCCGAAGGCAATACTTGATTGAGTTAGTACTGAGAATGAACCCCCTTGATGAAAAATAGATATTATTGTGTACTTTTATTGATTACTTTGATAGGTAGGTACAGTAGTTGAATAAGTCGGTACCGAAAAAGAAGATATAACTATTAGTCATAGAGAAGACAGCGACGACGACGACGACGACGAAGACGAAGACGAAAGTAAGCTTAAATCAATAGGAGAAAAGAGAGGACTTATTCTCAGACACCAGGTAGTACCAGCAAGATTAACAATCAAAAGCCAGCGTAGTAGTCTGTTCTGTACACAGTGCACTGTAGATAAGCTTGGCAACATATCTGGTGTGGCAGAGCGGCAGGCAGGTACAAAAAGACCAAGTCGGCACCAAAAGAGGTGAAAGAGGTGAAAGAGGTGAAAAAACACTCAAACCACCACTCAACCCACTCAAACTACTACCTACTACCTACTACCTACTACCTAGGTACCTAGTCCTCAAACTACTACGTTTCTAGTAATCAATACACAGACAGGGATGGACGTGGAGGCAATCCACATAGATTGACGAGCTAACCTTATCTCAGTTAGTCATCTAGCTTCGCGCATTGATTCGTCCTCACTTTACTCATCGACCCACCGTCTAACCCCATTCGATCATGGCTTTCCCGCTTTCCACCTATCTTATCCCTAGTATTCTCCGATGGTCACCTCTTTCGTCTCTTTCCTCTCTTTTCACCTTTGAATTTTGCCATTTGCCATTGGCCATTGGCCATTGGTCCTTGCCTAGGTAGTAGGTGGTAGGTGGTAGGTATTATTTATTATTATTACCTTTCACCTCTTTCTCTTTTTTACTACCAGCGCCAATACATTTTCACGATAAATTCAAATACTGCACCCCAACCACCTTCTCTAATTAATTGATTAATAAATAATAAATTCTTCCCTTCCTCCTCCTCCATCTTTTTCTAATAAATCTCAACAATCCATATTCTCTCTCCATCGTCAAATAACAACTTCTCCGAATAACTTCAATCTCTCCATCTTCAACCTTTTCACGAAGACTTAATAATCAACTTTGTTCACTCAACAAACTCCCACCACCTTCCACCAAGATGTATATCAAGTCCATCGTCGGTCTGAGCATTGTTGCTCTCGTTGCAGCTCAATCTTCCAACGATACCATTGATCCAAACACTATCGACGCCCCTACAAGATGTAAGTTCGCTTTTGCATCTGTGCCATTCACAATCAATGTATACTGATAACAAATGACAGCTCAATGGTGTACCGCCGAGATCAACACTTGTGGTACTTTATGTAGTGGTGCAGTCGATGCCAATTCCTGTGACACTGTAAGTAAAATCCATTCTCACGATTCTCTCGAGAATTCTGGCTCGATCTTGACGGGAATAATTCACACATACTGACTTCACGTTCTCTTTAGGATTCCTTGAACTACACCTGCACATGTTCTTCCAACGGATCCACTCCAGGTCTTCAATACTACAAGCAAACCTTGCCAACCTACATCTGCGAAACCGTTTTCGCCAACTGCATTGCCGCTGGTGAGAACGATGCCGCCGCTCAAAAGCTTTGCAGGGAGACCGAAGCAAAGAACTGCGGTCAATTGGATCCAGATAACTACACCGCCCCTGCCACCACTTCCGCAAGTTCGACTGCCTCTGCAACCGCCACTGGTACTTCCGCTGCATCCGCTACCAGCGCTTCCGCCGCCGCTACCTCTTCTGCCGCCGCTTCAGCTTTGAACATTGGTCGTGAATATGGTACCGGTATCTTCGCGGCAGGTGTTGCTGCTGTCTTTGGTTTGATGATTTAAAAAGGAAGTTCGGACGATGGATTTGGGAATCATTACAATGATCTTTGTATCTTTACAAAGAGCATGAGTTTTTTTTTTGAATCATCCGATGATGATGTGTATAATTTTTACGCTTCCACCTCATTGTTTTTGTTTTTAGCGCGTGTTTTTGTTGTCTTTTCTCTTTTTCTGATTAGCATTGGTGTTTATGGCTCGTGGTTTTCACGTTTCTACATCGATCGATATCCATTGAATGTCTTTGAAGGCATGTCTGAAGTGGCTGAGCTGCTAGTTTTATTATAGCAGATATTTTAATAACGGTCAAGCAAGGGGGATGAATAATGAATGAGATGAGATTGGAGAATGGTAGCTGATTGAGCTCGACTTCAATATTCATATACTGGCGTAGCATAGCATAGTATATACAATAATGCGATTGTGCATGTCAGAAACTTTTGATTACCTTTTGGCTTGAGTGAGATTAAGTTTTGTTTATTCTATGAAGGATCAAGTCGGCTTGTGATGATGACAGTAGACAAGTGTTCAACATTACCCCAGTGACATTTGGAGATACGCTTTCTGTTGATCTCTTTGTTCTCATCGAATTCCCTGTCTTCCTCTGAGAGTTGTCGTATTTCGAAAGTTCGTATGGGAGTGGGGAAATTGTTGATATTGAGTTATGAATGATTGGATTTTGGGAAATAGGGAATGAGGATTGAGGGAAAGACCTTAGCTTGGAGGGAATTTGGAAATGAGGGTATGAGAGATGGAGGATTGAAAGGAGGGTTGAATGGAGGGTTGTTTGTAGGGGGGGGAGTTGTTTGAGGAGAGTTGTTTGTAGGGATGGAGATTGAGGGATTAAGGGGGTATTGATGAGCTGGTTGAGATGATTAGGTTTTGTGTGATGGGGGATGAGGGGGAAGGGATTGAGGGGAGGAGAGGAGGAGAGGAGGAGAGGGGGAGAAGGGGGAAGATGATGGATATGGGGGGTGGTGCGGGAGGATGGGAATGGGAACGACGAGGGTTTGTCGATTGGGATAAAGCAACAGGGCTAGGAATCTGGATTGAGGTAAGAAGAGAATTGGAAACGAAAGGGTTTCTTGTCGAGTGGATAAAGAGATTAAGACAAAAGGGGG
>PQXL01000543.1:0-23793 GCA_004916875.1 Botrytis galanthina
TTTTAGTGGAATCTTGCTGTTTTTAGAGAATTTATTGCTGCTTTAAGCTATTCGAATAGATATTGAGCTGTTCCCCCCCAAAATTCGAAATTTGAAGCTTTTACTTGCTTTTTATCAATTCTAATGATTTAATGATATTTAAAGCATTTGAAGCTTCCAATAGGTTCTAAATAGGCTCTAAATAGGATTCGAATTTCGAAATCCAATTAGAATTAATGATTTCGAATAAAATTGAAATAATTTTGAATGAAATGTGATTTTGACAATACTTTCGCCAGATAGATTTCACTATATAAATATTCAACCAGTGTCGTGATCTGATTGGTCTAAAGCTTAAAAGTGGGGAGAAATTTGATCGTTTTTTAGTGTAATTGACAATACTTACCCTTCCAACCTCCGTACTTTGATCTTCATAACCCTTGTTGTGTCGATAAGAAATTCACCGCCACTTTTGAGGTTAGAGACTGTGATTACTTGATGGGCTCAAAATATATCTATGGAGAGATGCATATGAAGAAGTGCCAGCTCACACTCCCGATCCAATGATGTTCGTGGATTCATAGAGGCGGCCATGAAATATGGCATCCAAAGGTAAAAGCCTCGCGGCTCAACTGGGGCGCAGGTGAGCATCCAACGATGGTGAGTGGCAAGGGCTGGGTCTTCATTTTTATCGGTCCAGCCATTTCTCTTCCTTTTCTTACATTCTTTTACACAATCACTTCCAGCAGTCTTTCCAAGAAATGTCGAGTATGAGTACCGAGGAATTATTGAAGAAACTCGACGATCAACATCAAGCTTACCTCGAGACATTCAAACTTGTTCACGATGCCTTAAATAACAGCATTACAAATCCAAATCCTGTTAGTGCGGCACCGCAAAGTCCTGGTTCCATCCGAACATTTACCAAACGACGAAGACGATCTACCAAAGATGATGGTGACATTCCCGAAGTACGACCATCAACACTTCACAGCTCTGTTTTATCAGGAGACAGTGACGATAGTGATGATGATGACGATTTATATGTTCAAACACCACTCGCACCTTTCAAATATGACGAAGAAACATTACGACAGCATTTCAGAACTTATAATTTCACAGATGCTGGCCATATAATTCTGGAAAGTGTGATTACGAAAAATGGACGACTTCTAGATCCTGTTTTGTTTCCAGATTATCATAGAGCTGATCGATCTCATAATTCCCATTATTCTGTGTTTGATGTCGGAAAAGATGGTGCTCCTTTATCTAGGAGGGATGTAGTGAAACCGGGTACTACTAAAATTGATTCTGCTATATGGCAAGCGGTTAAAGTGAGCGAATACATCTATCATGAAAGGATCGTTGTATCTAAGATCTTGAGTGTAGGACTTAAATAGCGATCCCGAATCGCTCCGGCCGGCTGTTGGTAGGATAACGTGAGTCTTGGTATCACTCCTATACTGGTTATTCCTTCAGCTAACTTATGTGCACAAAAGAATTGTTCGAGAACCATCTCCTGTCGTACTTGGGGCCTTACATCTCACTTTGAATAAGACTTTTGACATGGATGAATTATTCAATTACTTGGTCTCCGACGAAGTTACATCTGTACGTGTTCTGATCACCCGATTTTTTCTTTTGCTTACATGATATGACAGGCCAATATAATGCGAAGACCTTTCTCCGCTGATAGCCGACAACAAAAGTCCTTTGTTTTTAACTTTGAGTACTGGACAATCGTGGGGGAAGAATGTCAACCAATGCCTTGGCAACTATCTGATAAGACCCCAAGAACTTCAAAGGATCATATTCCCATATCGAGATGTAACTCTGTTGTAGCTCTCTCCTTATCTGGTGATCCCATACGAAAGTTGAGAAATCCTGCCAGACGTGCCAGAACCGACTATGGATATGTCTATGACCCATGGGCAGCATGGCATGTTCTCAATGTTCAATGTTACCCGGATCATCGTCATACCATGGATGTTCATGATTCAACCAAGCACTATGTAAATGGACCGGAAGCTTTTCTTCACACATTGCTCTCGGAATTTAGAGATGCGGAAAAAAGATTCGAGGCAATATACATGAAGATTAGTAAACTCGTGTCACCACCAGTAAGTTAATTCTCGATTTCAAAAGTCATTTCGTACTCATCCACTTCACAGGCAAATTTTATGTTCGATGGAGAAATTAGAGATAAATTACTTTTCGAAGATGAGGAATTCACCTATTCCCGTCGCTATTTCTGGGCTTATCAAACACTCGGTCTATTGAAGAATGGACTTAAAGCCATGATGGATAGTTATGAAGATACCTTTACTGATGATGTTTGGGAGGGAAAACACAAGACTTTATGGCCAATGTTGGATCCAGACTCTCATCGGAATAAATACTGGCAAAAACGCATGCAAAAACTGAAAATAGATTTCGAAAAGCAGATGGCTAATCTATTCAAACTTTATGAGGAAACTGACGAAAAGATGAAAGAGATTAGAACTTTGAGGGATCAACTTTTCTCGGGTACGAGTGTTTTGGAAAGTAGAAAGAGTGTGGAGATGGCCGCGGTGACTATTTTACAGGGTCACAATATCAAACTATTGACTATGGTTTCGATATTCTTCCTTCCCCTCACTTTTGTAACCTCGGTATATGGTATGACGAATATGACCACTGATCATGATTTCACTCCTTTCGCCATAACCATGGCGACTGTCTGTGTTCCTTTCTTCTTTTTAGTCGGAGCTTTAAACACTACCAGTGGTATGCAATTTTGGAGAGTAAGGTGGTATAGATTTTTGGGATGGTTTGGACAACAAGGTATTCACTCATCGTCGTCATCACCATCGACTTCGGCGGCCACTAAGACTTCATCACTGATGGGAGGTATGTACCAATTTTTTTAATAAGAGAGAGGAAGAGAAAGAGGCTAACATCTTTAAAGATCCTTCACAATCGTATCCCAGCACAAGTTCAAGCTCCATAAATATCAACAATGATAAACCCAAACCTCTTCCACACTCATATTCAATCAATACCGCTCAATCACTTGCAGCTCGGAAAGAGCTTACCTCGAATACTAATCATCAATCTCCAATAAAGTCACCTTTTTCTCCATCAACCACGCCGTCTATGAATTCGATTCCAGAGCATCCATTGACAATGCCAATGACGTCTTATACGCCCATACAAAGACCGAAATACACTTCAATATCTTCAATTGATACAATTACCGCAACAACTGGTCCGAGACCTAGCTTGACAAGAAGTGCGAGTTGGTGGGATATGGCTTTGAAAAAGGGAAAAAGGACTGTCAGTTCTAGAGGGGAAGGATTTGGTGGAGTGTGAATTGAAGCGGATCTTTGAGTAGCTGAATTAACTTTGGTCTCCGTTGATTTAGGTAGCAATTTTTCATTGTTTGCCTCGGACATTAGGAATGCGTCAACCTTACTCCAATTTGATCCGCCTGATGTTGGAGATATGGGCTACTCGGCCGAGGATGTTTCTGGCGTTCCTCTACTCAAGCCGATAATATCCAAGAATCGGTTCTTGATGCGCTCCCCGATGCTATGATATCTCAGTTCATTTGTCTGGGAGCAACATTGGAAGTTCATTCCGCTCCAATCCACCACATGAACTCGGTCTTTTATTTGCTCCAATATATAGTGATCCAGACAGAAATCTGATAGTAATTCCTGATGATGGACTCAACCGGAAACCACAGTCCGGTGGAAACTCATTCTTTATTTGAGGATTCAAGGCAGTACCTAGTAGTGTTAGAACGATAAATGAGGCAAAGGGAAAAACTTATTGGCGGGACATTTTGGAAAATGCCATGGAGAATTCTAGGAAGGAACCAAAGTGGGGTAACAAAGTTTTCTCGTTGGAACCCAAATGTCACCGGTACATCAATTTCTTCTGTCTGCTCTTTACTTATTCATGAGGCATAACATTTACCGTTGAACATAATCATTCTTTGGTAAGAAAATTTACAAGATCATGCATCACTAGCAATCAATTTTGATCAAGTGCATATCAAAAGTCTTGCATTGCAGAAAGTACAAGATATTCTATGATCCAACCTTCCGTACCATATCTATGTCCACCGTCCCTGTACTATTTTCCAATAACCATGATTTCCTTCCGACACCCACGCCCATGATCACTAGCAAGATGCCATTAATCAATGATGCTCCTAACTGCGAAAAACTTAACCAGCCAGTGTCGGTGTTACTTTTTCGTCATGAACGGGTTCCTCAATAGGTGCTTGATTTTTAACACTACCACCCGCGGTACCAACATATACTGGCAGAGCTGGAATAGATCCTGGTTGATGCCAAATACTCATCATGTATTTGCATTTCTTACAGGGGCGAATGGCCGAGACAGATCCATATTGAGAGGTGTGGCATGATAGACAGTACCAAGTGTTAGTTACCCCCATTGATGCTTGTTGTTATGAAACTTTGTGATTTATTGAGATGTGATGTCGCTTTATAGGAATTGATATCGTTGGGCGTGAGTGTGATGTAGTGTGATGTTCGAGGTCGTGTTTATGCTGAAGATGTTCTTCTGTCGAGGTTTGGAATAAACTTGGGAAGATCGTGGGTAACCTCTCAAATAGCTGGGTAGTGATGCGCTTTGATTGCCTGGGAATTCGCAGCAAGTGTTAATGGAAATAATGGACCGTTTTTGCGCAAAGAACATAGCTGTTCTGAGGCATTCAGATTTGGTCATTGTGCATGAACTACCTTGTTGAGGTTGTAGGGTGACTTTAATTGTCCATTCACAAACAATTACATGAAATTCATGATTACCTGCGCAACTTCAGAAAATAAATCTGAATGCTCATCAAGGGGCGCCAAGGCGGAATATGATTGATCAAAAGTCGAATTACTATTCAATTCTTACTCGAGGGTCATTTGCCATGTAACGGAAGGTTTCGATATAGAGTACACACTCTGAATGACTGAAGCCCCTCTACCAAAATAAATTGACTACCTAGTCCATAAAGATTGTTAGTAACAATTCATCTACTAGCCATAGTTCACGGATACTTGAGGGAAAGAAAGTCACAAATAAAATCGGCTTCCTAATTGAAAATTCCTTTACCACAAAATACTTCCAGGCGCGCATTTTTTATTTCAGAGCTCATCACATCCTCAATTCGGAACATAGGCACCACTGCACGAAAAGCAAATCATACACTGACTGAGATTCCAAAAGATGACTAGTTCAGTTGAAGAAGTCGAAACATCTGTTCAAGAAGATAGGATCAATTTTCATTGTCTAGTTTGCGGACTGGATAATGAGGATTGCCGGAATATACCAATGAAGCAGTGCAAGAATTGTCGCACTCGGTGGGAGATGAATAGCAAGGGAGAGTGGAAATGTAAAAGACGTAGCTTGTACACACGATGGTATCGGGAGAAGAGTGAATGCGGCTTCTTTGAATATTGAATGACATGGAGAAGAAATTGGATGGGGGGTGAAAGGTCTGGAATCGAGAAGGTTGTGTCTTGATCGATAGTGATTGCGTGGTTTCAATGGATATGCTACAGGATTCTCATAGATTCGAGTTAGATTCGAGTTAGATCTCGAGTCATAGAGAAAACTTGGAGAATAGCCCCCTCATATTTGTCCCGGAGACAATCTGATACCTATGGAGACCAAATTTAGAAACTCATGATTCAAACTTGCACATGTGACAGGATTTTAAAGTGACATTGATTAAGATAATTCACTGTTTTCTGCGCCATTCAGAAATTTAGTATTCTTTGTACAGCCTCTGCCATATAATTCAATGATTGAACCTCTGGTGACCTCGGAGTCATGGAATTGCTTTGATTCATAGCATTTCACACCTAATGAATAATCTCAATTTTAAAATTTAAGAAATGATTCACAGAATCAACCACAAATGACATACAAGGAGCAGTACTCTTCTTCTCCTGAACATAAATTGATAAAGTCAAATCCTCTCAGAAAACATCTATTCTAAACACTTCCTCAGCGATCACAACAAATTCAGAGACTTCCACTTCAAGTCTTTTATTCTATTCCGCCAACTATAAGTCACCACGATTCACGCATACACAACAATACGCCCCCAGATAAGGTGTGCAATTTCCAATCAAGATGCCTTTCTTCAACTCCAAACCTAAACCAGCACCAGCACCACAAGCTCCCGCTATCGTAACCTGGCAATGTTCATGCGGAAGTTTCAATAGAGCATACGCAGGTACCGCCACTAGAAAGTGCAAGAAGCAAGATTGCGAGAAGTACTGGGTATACAAAAACGGAAAGTGGGAAGATGATGAGCATGGAGGAAAGAGATCTTATTATGAGCCATGGCAAACAGACTCCGATGTTGATTGAAGACTGAAGATTATTTACAATAGAGGATAACCTGTTTTTGTGATGGCGATTTTTGAGCTTTTTATGCAATGCTGGGTTGTGCATCAGTTGAAGGCTTGTTTTGGGAATAATTCTGTTTGACGGAGTTCAGGCTCTTTGGAGGCACGAAGGATTTTGATTGGAGGAATCGTTGGTTCATCTATCTTCACATTATATCATTGATGAATAAAATGGTTGATACACTATTGAGCTTGGCTTGCAATTACAGTGACGAAAATAAGATCCAAACAAATTGTAATGATATAATGTCCATTGGAAACTTCGGTTGTTTCGCTTTGCTCCAAACATTCAAGACTATTGTTTAGGAAGATTTGAGTACTTTGTTAAGTCTGTCGGAGCAGGTCAACCATTGTTCCGTTTGTGTTGACAGTTTCGAGAGTATGATTATACCACCTCATCAACTCATCATATAAGTGATTTTTCTAAAGACTTTGAAACATTGAAAACTATTATTGAACCGACTTGCCTTATCAGATCAATTATTATCTTAATCGTTTTAGGAAATCAAAAAGTCTTGTTAGATCACCCCGTCTAAGCATATCATTTATTCTTTCAACTGGTTTGAGAGAACGAGAAGGCTTATCTCGGTCTCCTCTGGCCCCACGTTGTTCTACCACTTCCTGATCATTTACGGTCCCATGATTTCTACCAAAATATCACTCACATTCTCATCCTCTTGGTTTAGTAAATCTCTCACTATGAATATTCTGAAAGGATCCAATCGAATGAAAATGTTTGACGCAAGCCTATGCAATCTAATCCGAGCCGAGTCCACGGTCTGCGACGTCTTCATATTCTTCGGAGACCACAATATCATTATCAATAGCTTGGCTTGTCTCGCTCATATCCATTGCGGCTTCACCATCTTAACCCACCCCCTAGTGGTGTTTCGATTCCAGGTGTTCATTTAGTATCAAGAGACCATCCAATCATCACAGAAATTAATCAAGAAAGTTATAAAACCACGCATCTCGATTGAATCACCATGTACTAAAGCTAAGTAAGAAATTCATCTATCCCAATTTGACCCGTCAATAGCAACCTCAAAATGTTCTGTCCATGGCATAACGCTCTAACTCCATGCTGTCCAACCTCACACTATTGATGCTAGCATTGCATTCATCGTCGCTATCAGTCTCCTCGATGTCATCCTCATCACTTTGAGCCCCGCCAGCAGAATTCAAATCCCGAGTATTGTAATAATCCGGAGGAACAGCTCCAGCATCATCAAATGAGTTTTGATATAATTCTTCGAACTTTGCGAGTTCCTTTGGTACGTCGACTCCATTAACTCCCAACAACATCCTTGCCATCCACATCGCTTCACGTCTGATTTCACGCTCATCTTCACTCTCGAAAACTGCTTCTGTGGTGATCCGTGGAATGAGCTTCTTGAGCAAATTCAAGCGTAACGCATCATCATGCGTTCCCATTGTATGTAGTATCAGAATTAACACCGCTCGAGTAGCGCCAGTGACTTCGGACATCGATCGAAAATGGCCCTATTTTCCTGTTTTCTATATTTACTACCGGCATCCTCTACATTTTATTTCGATTCGGACGCCAATAGAACCTAGGTAGCTCTTTGATCTTATCTCTCTTAAATCCAAACTCATCTGAAATTCACTTTGGGCCGGATCCCTCTATCAATTCACTCTATGTTCTTTCCAGATATTGCCCCTCCTTCAAAAAAAGCTGAGTCTGTTAGTGTGCCTCACTATTCACTACATCAACAACAAAGAAAAGAGAGTTTCCACAACGATTTCAATTCTAATCCTTAAAAAATATCGACAACGTCAATCTCCGTCGAAATCTCCTCAAATCCATCTCCGATTGAACTCCTAGATCGATCGAATACACAATTCATCTATCTTCATATATTTTTCAAAATCCACTTGAATCCATTAGCACATCTCACTATTCACTACATCATCGATACCAAATAGAGAGTTTCTACGTCCATTTCAATCCTAACCCTTCAAAATATCGACAACCTCGATATCCCTCGGAAGACATTCCAATCCTTTTGGGTTCAAATCTCAAGAATTATTCAGTCATGGCATCATCATCCAGTTCCAAGAGTCGTGAAAGCACAGCGGAGCGAGTTGATAAGATCGTGGTTGAGTATGATCGAATAGCTGTGCAAACTTCTGGTGGTAAACTACCTTGCGCAAGCATCATCTTTGATGAGAAAACAAGGACCAACTACAAGTTTTTCTCTAATTCATATGCGGGAAATCCAATCGCATCCGTTGGAGGGGTGCGCACATACGTAACGGCGGTTCAGTAATTATACTCTATCTTCATGCATCTCTTCACAACATTACTAATGGAAATATAGCTATTTTGGATGCTTGAAAGCATTTTGGGTCGGAGATGACAAAGCTTGGGCAAAAGTTTACAAGGCTAAGACAGCAAGTGATGCTAAGAAGATTGGCGAGTCTCTGGAGGTACCAGATGATGGAGAGTGGGAGAATGATATGTAAATGGCGATGATGACGGCGTTACTCGCAAAGTTCTCACCCGCATCTAATTTGAAAGATGAACTACTTGCTACCGGCGATAGATTGCTGGTGTACTCAGGTGAGAAAGATCTGTTATGGGTAAACGGACTCACGACCAAACAGACCAAGGGCGCAAAGGTAACTACCTGGCCTGGAAAAAATTTACTTGGCGAGATGCTTATGCAGGTTCGCCATGTCTTGAGAAATTCTGATGAATTGGATCTATCATTGCACATCGGTGGAGATTTTGGCAGAAAAGGTATGTTTAGAATCCTCAAATCAAGGCAAGATTCATAGTCATTAACTCTTGTTCTCATGTAGGTGCTGCGGAAGGTTTGCATATTATTCGAAGAAGACCTGCGACGGGCACGCCAAGCACAAGTGGAACGTCGAGAAATGGAGAGGACGATGAAGAGGACACTGATGAAGATGAAGGAAGATGAAGGAGATAATGATGCAGATGATGATTGTCCTAATGAACGTGGCGGATCGTGCAATGGGGATGGACATAATGATTTTGGAAGTAGGGAGGATGAAGATATGACCGGAACCGTTCAAATGAACCACGATGCCAGAATGGAGGACATGGTATTCGCAAATGGTCGCCTCATTTACCGCGATTCTACACCACCTTTAATCTCTGTCAAGGCTGGGGTGGGTCTAAAGAGGAAGAGAAGTCATTTTGATGAGGGTGATGTTTCTTTTGAGGATGTGGCATGAGATAAGACATGGGTGAGAATTGGATGAGGCGTCAGTGCTTGGGAAATAAATATGTTTATAATGCCTTAGTAATCTAGTAACATGATTTTTCAAAGAAGGATAATCGTCCATGTGCCCTTCCCATTGTGATTCAATTAGAGAAACGATTTCATTTTAACCAGACGATACTAGTGACCTCAAAAGTCTTCCAGGTAGTAAAAGTCCTAATCATAGGTATTAGACGTCAAATGAAGTTGGAAGTACCTTGGATGTGTAGAAGATCTTTGCCCATGTTATGATTTGCCATTGAGTTGCTACCAATTCATTCGCCACGGGGTAAATTGCCCTGCAGGTGTAAGGCGCAAGCGCGGGGAATACCTAACACATGTTACTCATCCCGTCTGTTTCCCAAGAATATAAATCTTGGATTTCTTTATGATTGTTATACATAAACCAAAGCAAAACCTTGTTTCTGGAGTGTTTCAGATAGAAAATTCCTTGGGTCGTTCATATTCAGTAAATATGAAGGCATTCAGGGTATGATATTATCAAGTGTACTGATTGATCATGAGGATAAGAGCTCTGTAGTATATCAGAACTTTTACTAGATCGCATTGTGACGAACTCCTCCCGCTCTACCACCACAATAACCATATCTTTCAACGGTTACGAGACTGAATCCCACAATTTCCAATCAGATTTTGGTATGTCCGAATCCCATTTAAGCCCATTTTCTTTGAACCATTTTTTCCCACGTTTCTCCTGATATCTCCCCAGAGTACCACACCGCACGAATACGCCATACAGAGTAAGACTCACAACCTCAGCCGCTTTGCATTTATCACCTAAATCTGGATGATTATCCTTGATCGCAAGTTCGTCTGCCTCGTTCATTAATTTCACTATCTTATCAAACTCAGATGATTTCGGATTGTCCACCTTAAACAGCTTCGACATCTTTTCCATTTCAGATTGAACTGCTTTGTAATTCTTTGCAATTGCTTCATTTTCAGCTATCTTGAATCTGGCCTTGGCTTTTAACAGACCCACTAACACTTGTCTAGGGTTACAGGGATTAACCTTATGTCCATTATTCTCTAGCCATTCAAGACTCCCTGACAAAGTTTCTTCAAGGTAACCGACGTGCGAGATATCGTCCTCTTCTTCTTGATCAAGTATCTTCTCAGAGCGAGATGAAGTTTGAGCAGTGGTATGTGAAGTTGAAGTAGTGCTATGTGAAGGTGGAGCAGTATTGTGTGAACCTTTGCTAGGAGGTGCTTCTCTCTTAACATGATCGCTACGCTTCCGTTCATTGCGGCGTTTGTTTTCATCTCGTATAACTGGCTTATTATCACTCTTGTGTTCGGAGCTTTTACCTCGATCTTGTGTGCTTGAATTCTTGCCTTCGGCTGTTGGTTTATCTCTTGGCATGATGTGCTTAAAGATGAACAAAGCTTCAAGAGATTGTTTTAATACTTGTTGTTCGAAAATTTATTGGTTATCGCCTTTCTTTCTTTCAAACCGAAAGTCGAGGAAAGACCTTAGGATAGATCTGTCAAAATTTTAGTGATATCGATGTATTGTCAATATATAAATAATTCTCAAGAAATTATTCGTAATATATATAGTGTTATGAACAATGTAGATTAGGCTTCCTTATAAATATAAATACGTGATGCCTATGAGGTCAAAATTCAAGGTCCAACACGTACGCTGCTGGAGCCGCAATGACCTTGAATGAGGCCGTTAATCTCCTTATGACTCCATGGAATTGGCCTCATTGACCCCCACCTCCACTCTCGTAGCCACATTCCCCATCAAGCGCCGTAGCGGTTAGTAGTCCAGGCGAACTTCCAACCTTTTGAAAAGTCTAATAAATGCGGTACGAAAGGGGGCGATTTCTATTTGATAGTCTAACGCCAAGTTCAATGTAGTTCGATTCTTTACAAGCAGATCTATAACATTGACGTTAATGACCGTTCCATGGAATAGCTCAATATTTGGCAGTGAGCTCCGTCAATCAAAAGATCAATATCTGATGCCCTCGTGGCCTTATCTCTGTATATCATCCACCGCCAGGCATACACATTCATTGATATATTTGCGGCATGCTAATAATGATTGTTGCCTTGCGTTCTATAGGACATTGTCCTATGGACAATGAATTCTATTTGGAATGGACTATGGAGGTCGCGGTCATTTTGGGAGAGACTAGGTAGCCCTGTAGATGCCTATAATTAAGCACGCTAACTGGTCATTATAAGGTCTGTGCTAAGATAATTTTAAGCACATATCAGGCTTAACGAGCCTATAAGCTCCAGGCTTCAAAGTCTTGAGTTGATCTAAAGCCTAATTGAGCTTAGAATACAGGCTTTACTAGCCTATTCGAGTAAAGCGGAGATCATTTTTTATAGATCCCGATCAAATTCGATATATTATAGAGCATTATAGCGTATACACTCTGAAAGAGCCTATGATCTCTTCCAAAATGACCGCCACCTCCGTAGCCGAAATGAAACCCCATGTAATAGTTTAGACCCCGGCTTGTCGCACACTAGGCGAAAACACAGCAAAAACCTTCATTTATTCAATTTTCCGGAAATGATTAACGCATACCATGCACATTAGTATGAGCTACGACAACTTTTGATTGATTTGAAATTATTGAAATACTAAAACTTATATCCTTTTCGATGGGGAAAATAGATGTGGTTCTGTATATTAACAAGTCACTAATTGATCAGTGATATTGAAGCAGTTTACTCACATCGACTTGCCGCATTCTCTTGACGTACCGTGCATGGAAATTTCTCTCAATCATTTTCAAATATTTTAGATACATAAATCGATGTTCTTCGATTATGCGCAATTGATTGCGATTGATATTAATGCTCTTTGTCAACATTTATCGCTCTGGGCCTAAATTTGACAGGAAGCCAGGAAAATTAGATTCCTGCATATCGGAAACATTAACCGGGGCTCTAACTATCATCATCAGATGGTAAATACTTGTATGATATATATAGGGGTCTATTTGAAATGTACGAACCATTCTGACAAGCGGTAACGATGAAATTTAGCTTTTCTAGTCAGATAACCAATTGGAATTACTTCACGCCATACACATTAGCACAGGCTGAGACTATTATCATCATTATAAGGCTCTCCACAACCACCTCGGAATATCTATTTACATGCCTTTATCCTTGTGGTTAACGACAATTAGGAACCGAGATTCCTGGCTAGATGGGTCGCTTAAATCGGTATGCCACTTTGAAATTAAATTACTACATGACATGTACACCGGAAGATATTCTGAGTACCACCATTGAATTTCTCCTGATATAATTATTTAGTAGCAGCCCCTTTCCAGATGCGGGCATATTTTCGTGGGCGTTGATTGAAATTTGATGTTTGGTCGCTGATGCAGAGCCTAATTGAAGTACAACTGGATGAATTTATTACCGCCACTATAAACATTAGCGGAACTTTGAGTTATTATCTTTCAACTAATAGTTATGAATGCCTCATTTGGAATGTCCCCTTGAAGTGCACAAGCTTTGTGAATAATAATAAAACCTAATGTTCATGTTTTACATCGATTTGAGTGTTAATGGGGAGACTTCACGTTTTCGCTCGCGACATGAGTGATTACAATTGGAGATGGGTGTTAGAAGCTTGAAAGCTATTATTTTACTAATTCCCGAAGATTTTCGAAGAATAGTATAGGTTTTGGTGGATGGGAATCTTGATTCCTAGTGGAGTCTGGCCTGAGTTCATATGAGTTGGAACACCGAATTTTGAGGGTATTAGCACCAAAAGAAATATGTGGAGAGATTCCAATTACTTGAAATAGTCGTTATCATGTTCAACCAGAACGGATCAAGGTTTGTCATCATAGCTAAATCCAATTCCCGCTCTTTTCGATGAATTCGGCTCAAGTTCAAGCAACCCGGATAATTGTATACACCTACTCCCCTCCTACCCCTCATTGCCCCTTATCTATCCATCTCTAACTTCCACTCATTTGGCCCCCTATCTACCCCTAATCTATTTACCTCTTACTTACCCTTACATACCCTTCACCTACTCCACACCTACCTCTTATTTATCTACCTCTTACTTCCCTCCACTCCTCTTATCTACTCATCATCTCATTCCTTATATTTATTTAATTCTTACTTTCCCTTACTTTGCCTTACTCATCTTTACTCCCCCTCACTTCCCCTTACTTACCTACTTTACTTACTCCTATCCTCTATTTCTTCTTTCCTTTCTCTTATCTACTCCTCACTTACCCCCACTTCCCTTCAATACCCCTCATTACCCCTCATTACCCCTCACTCACCTTTTCAACTTATCCCTTTCTTTATTTCTTCTTCCCCACCCCTCATTTATATTACCTCATCTATCTTATTCGTTTCTTCTTTACTCCCTAAATTCATACCCCCATAAAATCATTTGTATCCTTTTATTCTTCCATATCAGTCTTTATATCTATAGTAACCCTACCCCTCCTTACACCCTTTTCATATCTCCTCCTGAACTTTTCTTATTCACCTCTTCTTATCGTATCAAATCTTATCTCCAGTTCTTTGTATTCATTATTCCATCCGCATTCTCTATGTCGAAAAAGAATTAATCTTATTTGATTCACAGAAAACCTTAACCACGCGTCAAAGACTTGGCACACTTCCAACTAAATTCAAAGTGAATAGATGGAAATCCATCACACCAGCCATACGAGCTATTGGACTTTCGATCAATCCAAGCTCCGCAAACACAGCATATTCAATAAGTTAGTGAACGGATCATGTGTCTTTTCAGATAAGTCCCTTATGCTCCATCTATGATTTTCCTCCACACGTGATTAGAATCGACCAACTTTATCACTAGCATCTCGCTAAAGATATCCAGATCGTTTATAAAAGGGTCTCATAGATTCTTGATATTTTTTTCATCACGATTAAGAACGATGGTAGAAAAAGAGCCAAGAGGACCTAATGATAGCCTCCTGGTCGGATCTGGAAAAGCTTCCTAAAGATTTTGATCTATTCACTTTGAATTCTAGGGGATTTTTTTTTCACTAGAATTCGTATTATCATCGAATTCAATGTGTCTACTATCACCATCCGCAGTTTGAATATCTCATCATAATTAATGTGATTACTATCATTGTCGATTGGATATTAATATGAACGACTTCCCAAAATGCCTACTTTACTTTGTCATTTATACCAAGTGTCTTTACAGAAAGTTACCCGGCATTTACATAGTACCTTAGATAATCAGTTATCGCTTAAGTATATATACCTTCTCCTTCATTCTCTGTCTAGATCATCTCATTTCCGACACTCAACTATATTCTTACAGATGGATGACTGTAGCGCCATAGAAATATCTTAAAAGCCCTTGGGTATATACCTTTTCTCTCAGACAATGGTTTTTTGGCTAAGTATATCCTTTTCTTAATTTTCATTGTCATTACGTTACTTTCATTGCTTTATTGTCACTGTCTTCATTATCGATACTTGTGTTGTCGTCATTCCACTTCACATTAGATGATCTACTCTCCTAGAAAACCTCTAGAATTTTTCGCAATATATTGATTATTCTTTACGGCCAAGATGGAATGTCGTGTGTTCTGCTGCAGGGTTGGAGCCTCAAATATCTGCACTGTATAACGTAACAAAAGTATGAATTCTCAAATATAAGAGGCACTAGATTTTTCAATCTCTTTTCTATACAATCTCAAGACAAGGTAAGCTCAAGGGATGATGATGTGGTCATTCAGTGAGTGGTTACGAGTCAAAGCTGACGACGTCTACCATGAATAGGACTATATATGCGATCAGATTATCTATAATTTCGCCCTTCGGAGAATTCAACAACAACTATCATCATTGTTGTCATATAATGGTTGACTTCTGGTAATTTCTCATTCACTATTGTAATATTTCTATACTACTGTCAATATCCATATTGTCGTCGTCCTATCCATGCTTTCATATATCGATCTTTAGGTTATTGTCATATACATCCGCGTCGAACTTTACAACTTCATCAAAAACATACCTTTTCCACTGACGTAGGTCTACAAGTTCTTGTCATTGTCAACACTCTTCGTATCCTCCATTTTTTATCGCTAACCATATTTATTCTATCGTCATTTGTCGACAAGTTCACTTTATTGTCAACTACTTCCATATTCGGGTTCGATTTACTAGACCTCTATCTGCAAACTAATATCACTGCATAATAAATTCTTCCTCACAAAGTTCCATATCTATACGCCAGTGACAAACCTCTCGATCAATGACCTGTGTTGGATCTTTATGCCGGACTGTCTGATAAGAATCCCTGATCTGATTGGTTTTTATACAATGGATTTCTCCTTTGTCTCTTTTCTCTCTTCTCGCTTCCACTCTCCCCTAGTAAAACATGTCTTATCCCCATTCTTCCACAATTTAGATCACTGTCCATTCATGTGTCTTTATTCAATCTACCGCAATTTTTATTCACTAAGGTACCCAAACTCAAGTACCTTCACCAATCGATTAGTTGCAAGACTTCGTATCTGCCTCGAAAATTACTTGCCAGATGCTCTATCTCATCTATAGGTTATATTTAAATAATCTAGAAACAGATGAAAATATACAATGTAAATATACACATAGGCTTGAGTCATCAATACATTATCGGATAGTCGAAATGGTCCCAAAACCAGGAGGAAACTGTACTTAACCAGGTAGTAATAGTCCATTCCCAAACACAGTGTAATTCATCCACTCATCTTTGAATAAATGGATTATTCATAGACCTATGAATCATTCACTGATCACCGTAGGCTACTTGATCAAATCATTAAATAATTAGCTCCACATATAGATAATTCTCAAATCATCTATCGGAGGACTCATCCACCACGCCGGGCTACCTTGGGCAGCCCGTTATCGAACTTTCTTTGGTCCCTGACGACGTGTCATATAATCATTCACTTCTCTAATAATCATTATAAGCTTTTTTGTCTCCTTTTAATGATGTAGAATCTTCTAACTCGTTACATTTTGTTCTTCCTCTATCTCCACAACCCCTGGCCCCGCTCTTACCATCTTTCTAGCTCTTAATCACCTATAGTTTCTCATGACCTCTTATCCACCCTTCTTAGTCATCCCCTTTCTTGATCATATTCATATCATTGCCTTCTGGCCTCTGTCTTATTCTCGTTCCTACAGACTACTATTCATTACTCTACTATCTCTTCTTCTACAACCCTATCATTCAATTCATTAATTTACCTTCCCTTGTTACCAGACTCTCCATTTCAAATATCAATTTTCCCATTCTATCCTTTTTTTGATTACTCTTCTTCTGTATATCCCTCTCATCATTCACGTCATAGCATACTGTCTTTCACTTCCGCTTACTTTTGTCTTTCATTTGTTTTCATTTTCGACTATTCTCTGCTCCTATCGCCATCGCCATCTTTACCTTGAAGATTCTCATTTAGTGACACCCCTCACTTCTTATCTCCTGCCTTTAAATTCTCCTTCTTACTAATTTCCGTATTTCTTGACATTAACCTTCTCATTATATCTCAAGTACTAAATATTTTGACTCCGATAGCTGCTAACATCCCCACCACAAAGTAATTGAAGTCTGTCCTCTCATGATCAGGAAAAGGCCGGGGCCGGTATGAGGTGCTTATCAATGAGGAAAAGAACGTCAGGGGCCTTTATGAGTTATCATGACTTGTCATTCATTAAAAATGGATTGAATTATCCTATTTCTAAGCCACCAGAGAATGAACTCATCATCGCATCAATTAACATGATTACTTATCACCTTGAACGACTAGACTTATGTTTGAAGAGTACAAGCCAGAGATTGCTGGATATATGTAAGTTATCCGCTTGTAATCTGTCTGCTCACTTATGTCGGATGTTTGTAACGGTACAATTACCTTTCAGTAGGGAATCGAAGATGTTAAAATTCCAAATAAGGTATGTTGACATTTTGAGTTTCAAAAATAAATTACATCTGAAAAGCTAATAGGCAAGTTGAAGGATTGTAACTGTAATGCTACAGAATCCCCTCTCAAATCAATCAAACGCTAATAGCTTAATCTCTTCTCTTCACAATTCTAATAATCTTTCTAGTGGAGAAAAAAAAGCAAGCAACATCTTCCTCTCCATCTCCCCTAGCCCTAGTACAATTCTGGCATTCTTTCTGTCTGTCCCAACCACCCAAAGGCAATTCCCTGATTTGTGACAACCAACATGTACCGCTATCTTGACTTGCATTCAACTCCAAATTCTTGGTACGGTGATTGTTCTTCACGTCAAGGTCCCGCTTGATAATCTCCCTTTGTATGGATAATGGCAAATCCGATTCCTTCACATTCTTCAAACGTTCCGGAACCTTTTTCTTCGCACTCTTCGTATTCTTCAATGAAAACGCATAGTTTATATCACAATTGATAAAATCTGGTGCATATTCATTCATTGGAGCTCTGATGACCATAATTTCGCCTCCTCTCGAAGCATTCTGATCCTCATGCTCAGCCTGATTCTTCAAAGAAGCATCAATAGCCCGTTCCTCCACGTTATTCATTTGTGCCTCTTGAGTTCCACCAGTCTGATTCTCCAAAGGCTTATCGTTATGTCGAACAGAATCTTCTGGTACAATCTCCTGTTCAATTTCTGATCCATCACTTCTCTTTCTCTTTCTCAAATGCATGGAATCTCCATCATCTAAGTAAACGTCTCCTGAGACTGCTGAAAGTTGGAGATTCTTATCATTATGTGGAGCCTTGCTACGATTGTTGTCATCCAAATTCATTTTCAACTTCATAGACTGGTCGAGAAAACTTATGGCGATATGTTCATTCAAAGCATCCATCTTCGTTTGTAACTCCCTTTCCAGATCCATTGTTTTATCGAGAATCACATCCTGAAATCCGTCAAATTCAACTTTCACATCTCCGGTAACCTTTTGAACTTCTTTGAGAATATTCAATTGAGATTCTCCGCATCCCTTGGAAAATTTGGCTATATTTTCGACGAGTTGATCTTGAACAAGGTAAGACGCGTTTGTGAGTTCTATCGTATTTTGAGAGATGATTCGAGTAAGATTTTCCTGAGTATCCTTCGCCGCCTCCAAGAACTTATCAAATATATTCTCTTGGACAATTTCAAGATTGAGTGAAAACTCGGTAGCCTGTATATCCGAAAGGGATTTTAATTTTAGTGATAAATCTTTGAGTGTCTTGTCCAGTTCTTCATGGTTAAGGTAATAAGCATTGAGGTTGTCGATTGAACTTTGTTCGAGAACCTTCAAAATCTCTGCAGGCGATACTTCTTGCATTTGAAGAGCATAAACCTCAAAAGCCTTGTAGAAGCATTCAGCCCGATTATACAAAGAGGAAAATATACCACACATGATTTCTGCAATGTTACCTTGCCATAGATAGTGGTGATCTTTAGTGACGAGGTGAGGAACATGGTCAATTATGGGTTGCATTGTTTGAATAGTTGCCAAGGTTGGAATGAAATCTGTGATTGGTTTGAGAGATCCGATTGTTGCTAATTTAGGAATAACTTCGAGTATTGGCTTGAGAGAATCAATCGTTGCGAGACTGGCCAGACTATCGGAAGTTGCTAGTCTATTCAGATCAGCTTTCGTAACAAAATTTGGAATGTTGTCCAAAAGTGGTTTTAAGGTATCTATGGTTACAAATTTGGCTAAATCCGTTTCCTCTGGAAGAATAGCAATTGACTTTTCCGTAGGTAAGTTGTGAATTGCTCCGGTCAAAGATTGGAACGTATGTGAGGAGGGGAGCTTTGATACGGTATTTTCCGTAGCCAATTTGGAAACTGTATCATTCGTAGGTAAGTTGTGAATGGCCTCGGTCAAAGATTGGATTGTTGAGAAAGAAGGAAGCGTAGAAACCGTCTCTTCAGAAGCTAGCTTGGCAACCGTTTCATCTGTAGGCAATTTGCTAACGATTTCGACCAAGGAGTGAAAAGTTTGCGCAGTGGGAAGTTGTGATACCGTCTCTTGTGTGGCAAGTTTAGAAACTGTATCATCAGTTGGCAGTCTACTCACAGCCTCCGTCAAAGATTTAATAGACTCGGAAGTTGCAAGTGCAGACACTGCTTCATTTGTTGCCAACTTAGAAAAGGTATCTTCTTTTGGTAGTTGCGCAATAGCATCTACTAAGGAATTGAAAGATTCATAAGTTGGAAGCTTGGATACCGTCTGCTCAGTAGCAATTTTGGAAAGAATATCATTCAATGAACTCAGGTCTTCGAAAGTTATAAGCTTCGACATAGTCTCTTCAGTAGGAAGCTTGGTAACTTTCTCATTTAAGGATTGAAGAGTTTCAGAAGTTGGAAGGCCCGATAAAATCTCTCCAGTAGGAAGCTTGGAAATTCTCTCGGTTAGAGCTTGAAAAGACTCGGATGTCGGAAGCCTGGAGATTGTCTCGGCTAGAGTTTGAAGAGTCTCGGATGTCGGAATCCTGGACAATGTCTTTTCGTTAAGGAGCTTTGCGATCATATTGGTTAAATCTTGAAGAGATTCGGAGGTTGGAATATTCTGTAACACATCTCCACTAAAGAGCTTTGCAAGTGTCTCCATCAAAGATTGAAAGCATTCAGAACTCGGGAATTTGGATAAGGTTACCTCATCAGGAAAACTCGAAATTTTATTTGTTAAAGCCCGAATGGATGCGGGTGAAGGAAGATTCGACAACGCCTTTTCACTAGGGAGTTTCGAAATCGTATCGCTTAAGCGTCGAATAGAATCAGAATTTGGGAGGCTTGATAATGTCTCTTGATTGGGGAGTTTGGTAATGGCGTTAGTCAAAGCCACGAGTGTCTCGGATGTCGGAAGCGTTGAAACCGTTGCCTCCTTTGCCAACTTCGAAATGGACTCTTCTTTCGCGAGCTTTGAAACCGTTGCCTCCTTTGCCAACTTCGAAATGGACTCTTCTTTCGCGAGCTTTGAGACTGTTTCCTCCTTTGCTAGCTTTGAAATGACTTCAAGCAACGGTGAGAGGGTAATGAGCTTTCTATTAATAACCGACAAACACACTCCTAGATATGACGAAGGTGATTGAAAATTTTCATTTAAACTTTTGATTGCCTTTTTTATGGATGAATTTTCCAAGTAAGCCTCTCGAGTTAGTTTTGTGAGCACTGAAATCTCACTGGAAACACCTTCATGTAACTTTTTCACCGCCTCTGTACTTGCATCGATCGCTGCTATGATTGGCTCATCTCGATACCTATACATACGCATCATTGCCCTTGGTGTGTTTTCGATTTCCTCGGCCAATTTCTTATTCATATTTTCGATTGAAGTCATTTTGAGTGCAAGGTTAGTGACATCATTGGAAAGCAACTCTTCGCTCGCGATGATTCTGGCCTCCAGTCGTTCCAGGATTTGAGTTTGGTTGTCAATTTTGGCTTCATATTGTTTTGTAACTTCATTTTGACCATTTGTAACGGTATTCAATAGATTCTCAACTTGTCGTTGTCTAGCCCTTTGAGCTTGATCGATAGAACTTTTGATTGACAACATAATGGAATTGAATGATTGGATCTCCGTTGGAATGTCGTTCCGTGATGAGAATCATTGCCTTCAACGTCGTGGACGTTGGGAGGGAACTCGGTGGGGAAAAGATTATCCGTGACCCGCCGAGAAATGACAGGGATACCTGAGTCATCTCTCATCATGGAGAGTTACCCATGTATCATAACGGTGAAAATTGCCGCTTTTGAATTTATTTTGGAGCGCTTATTGTCATACTACAAATATTTGTTAGTAATTCAAATTGGAATGTTGGAATGGAATAGATAAGGTGGAATTTCATACCAACACTTGAATTGGATATGGAATTAGTCATCATTGAGGAATTCAACGGCAGCTTTAGTAGTGATAGTTAGCGACGGCTTGTTGTCATATTACGAACCGTTTCAGTCTTTGTAAGTCTGATGTTGTAATTGATAAGAATCTCTAGGTTACTTCACTGGAATAATATACCGTGATCTAGTCCCCCCCATGCACTTCTCACCTCCTTTGATCCCGTGACCAACTCCAGAAGCTAGATTGGCAAACTCGTATAAGTTAGAACGATCCATATGTGGATTGTAGATCAAAAACTATAGAGAATCATCATAAGCCGATCGCGAGTGGCGGTCTAATGAACTGAGAAAAGGAGGGCCGCACCGAGATTCATTTTTTAGAACCTGACACCCCACCACATAAACCTGACTCTATTAAAGTAAGTCTTATGATCTAAAGCAAATAATCACATATGTAACGTTCGAGGCAGATAATAATTCCCAATATCGTAATTCCTGAAGTGTGTAGAGTAAATAAAATGAACTTTTGATATTTGGATAAATGATAGTAACCGATAAGTCTTCCTCCCACCCCATGTAGCCCGTTATATAAACTTTCCTCTAGATGAACTCTTATGCAGATATAAGATTCTATAATTTTCCCCATTCCCCCCAAAAATTAGAAACTCGTGTACCCCGCACCATGAAGTTCGCCTATCGTGGTTCATCGCGTTAGAACTCTATCCACGCAAACATCCTTCCCCCCAATAATCATTTCGTTTATGTCAAAGATGCCAGAATAAAAAAAACTGCCAAATTCTAATTATGTTGATATTTCACAACATAAACCCACCATGCTCATCATCACTATCACTTTCCTCCAAACCCAAAGTACCTTCGGACCAATTTCCAATATGAACATCTTCATTTACTTCATTAGAAGCTTGAATCTCTCCATCACCTTTCACATTACTTCCATGCTCAGCAGGCTCGTTTACCGAATCCTCGGCCGAGGTATCCTTATCATGAAATTCTGCGATGTCATCCCATTCATATTTCATAACTATTATATGTTTAGTTATTTTATCAATTAAAGGAAGAGACATGCAAACTTACAGCATTTAAAGTGGCTTCCAAATGCATCAATTTCGTCACCTGAGGTTTCGCGAAAGACTAATAGTATTGACCGGAGTTGCATAAGAATAGATCCCAACTGGTTGACACCGGGCCAATTTACAACGGGAGTCTGCTTAGTAGATTTAATACTAAGGCCCGTACCCCAAAGTACATCATCCGATACTTCAACGATAGGTCGAAAGGCTGTGCCCAAGAACTTTGCTTTCAAATCTGGATTATTTGTGAACTTGTAGGCGTGGCCGGCTTTCATAACAGCAATAGCGACTTTGTCTGTCCATTTTTCCGCGTTGAGTCGGATACTATTTCCTAATTCCTTGGCCTTTTCAGCATCAGGTTCTCTTTGAATCTTTTCAAAGATTTCACGTTCCCCCATAACCATGGCTTTGAAGCCTTGTACAAATCTATGCAATTGTTAGTATTTATCCATAGGAAATTGAATAAGTACTGACCCCTCAACATGATACCACTTTCTATCCATGTGATCTGTGAAGGTACGTGGGTATGAGTTTCTTAAGAAAGCAAATCCATCATTTCGAGTGGAAGAAAGAATGATGGCTGGTCCTCTCATTTTGCCATTGTTTTGGATACAAACATGAGGAAGTCTGTTTCGTTGGATATGCATTATATCACATACTGTAGCACCGTATTTGCTGCAAGTGTCGCACACGAACTGGGTCGCCATTGTCTTATCGGAATATTGTAAATGGATGATGATTCGGTTAGGAGATATCAAGGGGGGAGGCTTTCGATGGATATTTGTCGTGATACAATTCGTTTTCAAGAATACGAATTTAGTTGTAAGTACACTGAATATCTTGGGTTCAATTGAATGGAAGATATCTTGTGAAAAGTGGAGCAATGAAGCTATCGCCTTGAGAATTTGATGAAGGAGAGCATCAAGATGACTGAATAATTATGAGGGATGATTGTCCTGTTACAGATAGTTTCCAGGAATTCTAGATGAGTTGTAAGTGATACAGATTTGGGAAACTGAAGTGAATGATAGAAATGTATCAAAAAGTGGAGCAACAATAACGTTACCTTCGGTTGTAAATGAGGAGGGAGAGAAGGTGAATCTCAGAGTTTAGGAATGTATTAGATGCACAAGTACCTTTAATTATGAATTATGAATTAGGGTTAGGGTTAGGGTTAGGGTTAGGGTTAGGGTTAGGGTTAGGGTTAGGGTTAGGGTTAGGGTTAGGGTT